>KZ808365.1:135342-145730 GCA_000696205.2 Oncopeltus fasciatus
ATATATATACGTATATGGGCACTTGTTTCTGCAATTTTGTAGGTTGAGAGGATTTAAAGGGAAACCAATCTATAAATATCGTGTCAGCTTAATTATTACGAGAAAAATTATATTTAATCTATTATTATGAATTGACAATTATGCTTTACAATATTCTTCTGTAAAACGCATATTAACTAAATATTTAAAATTATAACTTTGGGATTTAGGAAGGCCTTCTTAAATTTATCATGTAGATATTAAATTTGATATTTAAGTTTTCATTTTGAAATACATTTATTATAGCTGAAATAAAATGAGGTAAAGGGGATTTTGAGTAAGATATAATTTGTTAACGTAATAACTGTATTATACTAGTGTTAGAAAAAATATTTAAAAATGTTATTTGTTGGGAGGGACCCCTTAATTTTAAAGTTTAAAATCCTTATTCGGTTTTTAAGTTTTACCGAATACGGGAAGGAATTAATTATTAATTTACAAAGGGTGAAGGGGAGTCATTTAGAGGAAGAAAATAATATCTTAGTTGTTTGAGTTCCAAAGAAGTTTATAAAACATAAATGGTCTATTTTTTTTTTTTTTTTACTTCGCGTCGACTGCTGAGATAATTGCCGCTTAATAGTCTAAATTTATAAGATTTATTTTCCATAACAACTTTAATAAAGGACGAATATTAACAAATAAATTTACGAATGTAACTAAGATGGGTGAGCTCTCCCCTTACTCTTCCCGGCAAGTCTGGAGCATAACTTAGTGGCCATGACTTTGAAAATTATTATTTCCAGTTATTCCTCATTTTTCAAGAGATATTTATTTACTATTATTAATGTAATTTAAAGTTTTTAACAAAATCTGGGCAATATGCACAAATAATGCAGAGGACGGATTTTTGTTTTTTAAATATTATTTCATGGCTAGCAGAAAATATGTTTTAAAATAATTTTTTATTTTAATTTTAGAAGAATGTTTTAAANAATAAAAATCAATTTATTTAAGCTTTTAATTGTAATCCTTTAAAGTTTTTAATTATTTGTGTGTGAAAACGATCAAAGGGAAGGGGTTCTTAAGGGGAGGGAGATAAATAATTAGCACAAGACTGACGCTATCAGTGAATGTCTGCATTACGAACAAATATATAACCAGGGGCGCTAGGATAACTCAGGGGTACTGTTCAGGTTTCACAATCATGACGCAGTGGGTCCAAATCCTGCCCTGTGCCATGGGTGATTAGAATGGGGTGGATAGCCCCTCTCTCCATGACCCAAAGTGGTTGAAAGGGAGGCTAAACAAAAATTATAGACGTTATATTAATTTATGGTCAAGTAAAACATAAAATTATTAGTTATCGGTAGTTTGCATTTCATATATTTTATTAGAGTACTACATTTTTTAAATATCATTTGCTAATGTTTTTGGATATAACTCGTTCAGAGAAAAAAAAAAAAAATAAAAAATAAAGCCATCTAAAATCGATAGAAGTTAATTGGTTTTTGTTTATAATTGTTCAGCATTTCCGGGGTCATTGTTATGAAAATAATTCTTGAATCGGGGCTATTAATTGACGATTGTGTAATAAAAATAAAATACACTTTCTAAATTCATATTCAATTTCTGAATGTAAATTTGTTTAGCTAATTTTTGTAAAGAGCAAGAGAGAGAGAGAGAGATTCAGAAGACAAAAGTCTTTGGAAAAATAACATCCTTATACTATTTTATTTGATTTACAGTAAATGAACTGTAATAAAATAATAAAAATTGTTAATCAAAAATACTGAGCTAATTTTCATAAAATTTAGAAAAATAAAAAGTTTGTCCCGCAGGAGTTGCGCAATCTATTTCCCTTATTTCATAAATAATGAATTAAAAATAAGAGTAAAAAGACTAATTTAAATTTATATATGTACATNATAATATTACAAATAAACCCAATGTCAATGAATAAAATCATCAAAAAATGTAACAGAAAACATTATATTAGATCATTGAAGCAAATTTTCATTAAAACGATACAATAAGATTTATTTAATTTAAATGTATTATAAATTTATTTGTTTATTTTATCTAAAGGTTAGATACACATACAGGTTCCGTCCCACTCTGAAGTCAACCCGTTGCTGGTAGGCCAAATGTGAGATAAGTATTTAGTTGCATGTGAGTCTCTTCGCATGTTTAAACAGTTTTTATTGTTTATTTTATCAAGCTTTTTTTCTATAGTCTCTAGAAAATTGAGAGGTTTATTTTTTTCAGTGAGTGTAATGAAGAGTAAACTTCATATATTTCAATGAATTGAATTTATTAGTCTTAATGTAAATAAAATTCACTGTTTTGTGATTTTATGAATTTTTTTTTTTTTTTACAGCTTTATTGCCCATTACATGATGCTGGGGATTTTCTCATTTTATTTTATACACTCCAGAGCGTAATATAATGAAAAAAATATAGAAAATAATTTATGTATAATGTAATTATCTTAGACTTATGTATAATGAAAGGGTTACGAATAATTNTTCTCTATTCAGCCCTGAAGAAGCCATCACAGGATGTGCGAAAGCTCGGCAACCATCAAAAACTTTACACGGTCCAACCCGGAAAAAACTTTACATACATCTGATGACTGTGGAAGCCTACGTGAACAACTTATCAGACTTTTCTCGGTAGCGTAAATGGAAAATGGCCCGGATAGCAGGAGATCCAGGTTCGAGTCCTGGCTGGGACAATTAGATTTTATATTCTGTTCCCTTTTTTACGTGGGATTAAATATCACAAAAAATAGTATTTATAATATACAATTATTAATCTATTACCGTATATCTAGAAATTTGGAACATGACAAGTCGTTTTAACCAAAAACTTTCAAAAGAAAAGCTAAATACACTCATTCAAAATTATATATATTATGCCTCTACGTAACTTAGAGTTTACATTTTCAAACGACTATTGTACAGGTTATGTTTGAAAAACAGAAGAATGTTTGTCGTTGATGTAGACAAAATCTAAGCGATATACCCCCAATGAAAACAGCTGAATATCCCCAGAGGAAACCAGCTAAAATGCAGTCTGAATCAATTGGGGGGGCGGGGGTTACTGAAGGAGGTTTTTTTAGAAAGTTCCTTCCGCTACAACGGTTACAATGTCCCGTTTATTTTCATAAGAAAGCCCCCAGCTTTGAGATTCCTTCCGTAAGTTTGTAAAAGCTTTTGTATTTATTCCATTCAAGCAGAGCAATTGTTTATGAAGAATCAGTCATATAATTAAAGTACTCTTAGTAAATGAAAATTAAATAAGGACTAACATGTCTTTATTGTAACCTATAAGACTCCATAGTTAAATGATTTTACTCACAATAGTAATGATTTAAATTTAATAAGTCCAGTAGAAAAAAATTAAAATTGTAATTTTGTATGTTGTTTTAATAATGTATTATTATTTTTACCAAATTGTTTGCGGAAAACAATTTCGTGTTGGTATTTTTGGTCTCTTGAGGATGACATTTAAAGAACCTTATAGATAAAATAGTTTCGCAGTAATAAAAAAAAAAAAATTGTATATAAACATTCCAAATTATCTAAACCCCCACTCCTCTTTGTTGGATTTTACAAAATAACAAACTAATCTTTCCTTTTAGAACTTAAAAGCTAAATTATAAAAATAAAATTTAGGCTTCAGTCAGACCCTTAAAAAGAAAATGTTTTTTTTTTTTTTTTTCTGATGGTTCAATTTTACTTGGTAATTCCTAATTTTATTTTTAGAGCAAAACATCTCCCTTGTTTCACAGCTCTAAACCTCCTCTTGACAAAACAGGTAATCCATTAGTCCTAATGGTGCGTTTTCGCTCAACAATGAATTTGGCATTTTGTTTTGGATTTGAGAGTGACAAAATAAATTTCATTAAGAAAATTAGCTAAGTGTGGCAACTAGATTATTAAATTTAAAGTAAGGGTTTACTCTTAATTCTACCATTTTTCTGTGTTATTGTATATATATAAATGTATATTGAAAATATATTTTAATTCAATAATAATCTGTGTTAAAATTCATTACTCTAAATTAAATCATTTTCCCACTCATTTCAAGAATATACCAAATTCCATTATCTATAAAATATAAAAGAAATCATTAAAAAAACAAAGCAAATATCATGAGACTAACAACAATAAAAACATTCCTTTGGACTATAAATATTTCCTTTAAAAGTTGTTACCATAAAACTATGAGTTTTTCTGAACCAATAGCTGGATCTGATAGTAACTATTTTTCATGATACTGATATGGAATAAGGATCACACAAAGAAAAGTCAGCTTGTGAGATACAGAGTTTTATTTGGAAATGCTTAAAAATCTATTATTCTGCAATCTTTTAGTGAAACTGCTGCCTTATTAAAAAAGTAAATAAAATTAAAAAAAATAAGACATAAATTTTAATCTCTTGAACCAAATTCCGTTCTACATGTTGAGTAATGATTGTGCTGTAATAAAAGTTATCATGTTCCTATTTTTAACGTTAACTACCAAAAATTTCAAACAAATTTAGTGCATATGGTCCTGCAATATACAGTAACGCATTAAATACCTATTATATATAAGGCCATTTGAGAACCAAAGATCTATGGATTTGACATGTTATATTGTTTCTCAATGTTAATATTGATTTAAGATAAAGTCAAGACTTCAAAGTCTGAAAAAGGACATAAATAAAGTAAATGTTTCTTATTATACACCTTTCCTGAAATAATTTCTAAATAATTCAATATAAAAACTGGAAATAATGTATTTTATCAGTAGAACAGCGTAAAGTAGAAGAAGTACCTTTCAGAAGGAGTAAGAGTGTGAGAAGGGCTGCGGGACACATGTCGCCTGTCATCATCTGGGCATTCCTTCACGGTCGCACGTTCAAGTCACCGCTATCTGCAAGACATCCACTCCTTCCTCCGGGATGGGGTGCAGTACTCCAGGGAGGAGCTGGACAGGGGCTGGAGCTGGAAACACTGGCACAACGACACACAGACAGAGGGCGCACACGCGACAAGCGGCACACACACTCGCCGCAGCTGAGACGGGCACTGGCTGGCGGCGCCGCTACACAAGTGAAAGGATTAGGAAGCCATCTTGCAGCGCGCGACCGCATCTCTATCTAGCGGTCACTGATAGTACTAACCCGCTCCTCACTCTTACCCATCTACACTTGTCCTGCCTTAGTCATCTGGATGAGTTCATTCTCATGGAATTTCGGATTCTTCATTAATGTAAAATTCATTTTAGCTAAATGTTTTAAATTTCAAATGTTTATGTGCAGCAACTCCTACAAAATACACTTTGTATCACATTTAAGAATTAGAGACAGATAAAAATCTAGATTTAGATAAAAAGGAAAAATTACAATGAGTAAAATCTTTTCTTTTATGGGTTCACTATAAAAAATTGGTGTAACAAATTTTTACACATGATTGGTGTAAAATTTAATATTTTGATGAACTGCGATAGATATTTTCGAATGTAACTACGATAGTGGAGGATTTCTCTCTGGATATACCATACCCAGCCTGAGCAATCTCTCCTTTCTCCCCCCCCCCATTGCTTTCTTCAGCTTGTAAGATCACGTGAACAGATAGATTTCGAAAGATATCCTCCAAGGACCATGAAGAAGTACCACCATTTGAATGGATGATTGCTAACTGCGAAACTCCGATACGTGAGGTAATTCGGAAACTATTACTTCGAGTGAAGCCATCGCTGAACGATCACTATCTCACTATTGCGGTAACCTATGTTCATCCGAAGAGTTCTGGTTTTAAAAAAGGATATAAAAAAGGTCCTTCACGCAGGAGCTGCGTAGACTAAGCGAATTTTCCAGCAAAGCAGTTAGTTAAGTTGAGCATTACTATTTGAACTATATCCTACCTAATATTTAGTTTTGTACCGAAAAGCGACATGCTAAATTTCATTTGAAAATCTCTTGTTGTTGCTTTTGAAAGTAAAAATGAAGTCATACCTTCCATTGTCCGTCTTCATTGGTTTCTGCAAACCATCTGTTGGCGAGCGCTTTCGGACATTGTCCATCTTCTGGCCGAATACATGCGTGTATTATTCGGCCACGAGGATGGACAATGTCCGAAAGCGCTCGACAACAGAAGATGGTTAGCAGAAACCAATGAAGACGGACAATGGAAGGTGTGACAGTTCTATATTCATTGGTGGTGGAAATAACCTTTTAGATTATTTACCTATAAATAAAGTTTGGGTTTCAGGTACACCCCTACTCCTAGATTTTCATATCAGCCATGTCACTCCTGAAATGTTTCTTTTGTCATTTAACGAAAGTATCATTACTGCGAACTAATTATTACCTTCGTATCATCGAACACATTTTTTCGCACATGACGTATCAGGTATCGCCCACTTCTATTCGTCCGATTTCGCTCAAGAAGGATCATTTCCTTCCTTCACGGATTTATAAATACGAAATGTCAAATTTAATCCGGTATAACTAAAAAAAAAAAAAAAAAAGTGTGTGTGTTTTAGATACTATATACTATATTAAATTAATTTTCCAAAATAATATGTCATAATAACAATGAAAGTAAAAACATTTCTATATAATTATTACTATTTCTAACAAACTTAAAATATAACTATTTAACAACTTAAAAACTTATACTTTCGATGCTTATCAACTTTACTTAAAAACTCACACTTAACAAATATACTTTACAATTAACAACTTACATGGTTGGTGGTTCGTTGGCCCTCAAATGTTACGCGAAAGAAATTAGATAGGAAAAAAAGAATACTCCAAAACTATTGGGTAATTATTTAACCCCCCCCCCACCTCAATGTGACCATAAGCCTTCCTCAGAGATCTCTTAAACATCGGTACATATAAAGTTGTTTAAAAAATTAAAACTAAAATTTTGAGTTTATTCCGTATATAACACATCTGTGTCTGTTTATTCCAATCTATGAGATTTAGAAGTGTAATAGTATGCATTGTATTTCAGCACTGATGATGACTTACAAGTTATAATAAAACAAAATAACTACCTAATAATTTTTGAGTATTTAATTTTTGTCAACCTGGCCAAAACCCTGACAAATTTCTCATGCGTGATAACTTATACTTAATAAAACTCACCGAATAAAAATTTTAAATTATATTATCTTTGTGTCTTATATTTGAACTTTTGTTCAAATGCCTAGTTTAAAAATAAGATATAGAGACATCAATGCAATATTTAAAATAGGAGAACACTCAGGAAAATTAATATGAAAAATGATGTCACGTTTTATTTAAAAAAAAAAGAAAAAAAAAAGAAACTTTGGTGAAAAATAAATAAATTTCCACTCGCTCCTTATTCATTTTGGTAAACGTAGAAAGTAAGCCGATTCCAAATTCTAAATATTAAATTTTATCTCGGAATCCTGGAAGGGTATCGGACAGAAGTGAAAGCTCTTCATGCTGACGGTTAGAGAAAGGGGAGGGGATTTACAACTTAATTATATTCACGCACCCATCTTAAAATTTTCTTAATTAGAAATATTATGGAAGAAAAAAAAATTCTTCAAGAAAAATTAGGAGCTCAATTCCTGAAGGAATTTGAATTATTAATGAATTCGAACATTAAGCTAATTTAGTTAATTTGTAATAATGTGTACACTGTAGAGAAATATTAGTGTGTGGGAGTATGTCTTCATTTGAAATAAATTAATCCTTTGGTATTAAATATTTAGATTTGTTAACGAAAAGGGAAAAAAAATAAAGCTTGTTATATAAAGGATACAGAGAAAAAGCAAAAGAAAATTTCAAGGAATTAATTGCAAGGAATTAATTGCCTTTGTTTTGTAGCGATGATATGAGGTCAGAAATATGATTGACAGTTTTCCATAAAAAGAATAAAATGTATGTGAATGACAGTGTTTCCGGCAAGAAATCCCTAAGGGATGTTAAAAAAAAAAAGACCTGTCTTTACTTATGAAAAAATACATTTTTTTAAACCAAAAAAGGTTATATCATTTCTAAACATTCCATTAAAAAAAATCAATATATGTTGTAATAATAACGCATTGGAAGTGATAAAATTTATTTTATCAAATAAATAAAATGGAGACAAAATTATCAATTATGAAACTTTCTTTTTATTTTGTACAAATTTATAATATTTAGTTGAAGAGAAAAAAATGCAGAATAAACACAAAATAGATTTCTATATAATTTATTCTGCAACATAAGTCTTATATCGTATAAGTTTTACAAAAGTCATATTAAAGAAGTTCAGAGTTGAGCCCTTTCCCCCTCTCCTTCTTCAGTGTTAGCCTACTATGAATCTCGCACCACATATATGTATATATATATTTTTATTATCTTACAGATAAAATAAATATNAATACTGACATTGTGTAAACAGTCTGAAGGTTCTGTCTTGACAATAACTGCCATGCCACCACCGTCAAAGTATTTGTAAGTACTTTTATGAAAGCATCACATCAATACTCTCATTGTGTAAACCATCTGAAGGTTCTGTCTTGACAAGAGCTGCCATACTGACTCCATCTAAATCATTGCAAGTACTTTTATGAAAGCATCACATCAATACTGTCATTGTGTAAACAGTCTGAAGGTTCTGCCTTAACAAGAGCTGTTATTCTGGATCTGCCTAAAAAGTTGCAAGTACTTCCATACATCCAGAAAGCGTTATTTTAATTCTTCTAGCACTTATTCGCATTGTAAGTTTTTATTTAGCGAATTCCGAAGAAATGTGAATTGTGAGCTATTTCCCATCGATGATTTTTTTTTAGATATCTCTAGATATTTTTTACTTCCTACTAGAAAATATAAATTATATTAATTTACATTTACACTTGCACAGAAGTAATATATTGAAAAAAAATTTAGAATGTAATTTTAAATATTGATGAGCCTTTTGTTTTTAAATATAGAAACTGTTATTTATATAACGGTATTTGGGTATCTTTATTTAAACTGTTGGTCGCATTCATTCTTTTTTGTGGCGGGGGGAATATCAAAGAGGATCAAAATATATACTATTGTATATATATTATATGTTGTATAGATATACATCTATAATATCTAAACAAGTTGTTTTTGTGCACCAGCATATCCCTCCAATTATGAAACTATTTTTGAAATGAAGCTCAGAGAATGAAGAGTGGGAGGATTCCAGATTTTTTCATAGGTCATATCACAGCAACTAACAGTTCTCTCCTGTGACACTAGTAATTTAATCATAAAGGAATGAGTTATTTTTCATGAAAAATTATTTAAGTCAAAATGTATCTGATATATAGAATATGTATAAATTTTTTATACAATGTAAACCATTTATATGAAATATAAAATAATTTTATTATTTTATTTTTTCATAGAACCTCCTATTTATTAGATTCAATCCTAATTTTTTGGAATTCTATAAGTAGGCAAGCTTCACGTCGACTCCTAATCTTAAATGAAGCCTCATTCTTCCAGGTTTGATTTACCTAGTTCCATTTAAAATTGACAATAGTGCAGAGCTTATGTGAGTGAGCATGTTAATTCCTTGAATACAAATACACAAACTGGTGAGAATATCCTGGCACTCATAGTAGCACATACATTATTCAAGCTCTAACCCACTTTCTTAGCATACAATTTTGCACTCAAAAGTGACATGGCTAATTAAATCAGGAACATTGGAAAACTGTAACTTGTAAACCATTAACATGAATAAGTATGTGTGTGTTTTTTAAATACAAATTTTTATTGTTTTAAGTTTCTATTAGGTAATATCTTCTCCACCCTGCATCACGACTTTAATATTCCTTTAGTCCAAGACCTTAATCTTCAGTTTTAATTCCTAACCCCTATGCCTAATCCCTGCCACCGGACTCTAATCCTTACAATGCTCCCTGTCGACTAAAATGCAGATGCCCTCGCGACCTACTGGGCCTTAATGCCTAAACCAATTAGAAGTGGGGTCAATGGGCTCTTTTCCCCTGAACACTTTTACTTATTTTTGTATTTTTTTTTGTATACATCTTCTTTGGCATCATTCCATGATGTTTATTAACAGACTGTAATAAATAAAAATTTATTAGTAATTAAAAAAAATAGGTATTATTGGAGAAAATACTGGAAAAATTTGAAAAACTAAAATAGCCTTGTTCCTTTGGAATTCGTTAAAATTTAATAACAATTTATGCCGCAGAAAATGTGTTAAAGTAATTATATTTAATATGTTTAATGATTTTTATAAACATAGACGATGTAGAAGTTTTATCTTCTTCAACTTCTTATTCATTTGTCGTGTATTACAATTAGGACTAGTATGGACAAATATTTTTAATAAATACCTAAATATAGTAATAGAAATTTTAAATAAATATTTATATATAAAAATGAA
>KZ808365.1:162641-172724 GCA_000696205.2 Oncopeltus fasciatus
ACACCTGAATAGAACTCAAAATATATACATATATATACATATATATATATATATATATAACAATTCATAAAAGTAATCCAAATGCTGAATTTTATTCAGGTATAATAATAAAAGAGGAGCTTGCCATAAAAAATATCCTCTTGTACTAATAATTTTTTCATAACCATTAGAGCGAAAAACGTTTCTATTTATTCATTTTATATATACCTGTTTGTGTGAGGAAACAATCTAAGGATGCAGTTTTAAGTTAATCACAAAATCAGTCAAGGGGGAGAGAAGGTTAAAAACAAAGAGTAAAATTTAAGACTTTAAAATTCTTATTCTTATATGCGTTAAAAAAATAGTTACATACGTATATAACATATTTATGTACATAACAGGTGTGATTTGTAAATTAAATTGGTCGCATTTCGCTTCATTGGTTTTTATTCCCCATTCCCCAATCCATGATCTTGTAGGCTTTTTAAAGAAATTAAAGGATCGTTTTGAGAAAATACGATAGCCTTGATGTATGCAAATAGAGCTAAGAGGGTACTTGGATAGGTAGGGATGTCAGCAGTGTACAGGATAAATAGGATAGGTCCAAACACACTACCTTGAGGAACTCCCGCTTCCACTTGGTAGAATTTGTAGAAATCTTATCCTTTCCGAACCCTCTTTAGTTTCTTTAAACGGTTGGGTAAGTAAGACCTAAGAATAAGGTAAGTGTTACTAGGAAGTATGGATTTCAGTTTAAACAGAAGACCACTGTGCCAGACTCTATCAAATGCTTTGGAAACATCTAAAAAATCTCCTTGGCAGTACTCTTTGCGCTCAAGGGAAGGAAACTCAAGGAAATTAATAAAATACATATAAATATATTAACGAAATTTAGGCATCCCCCACTTTTTCTCTTCCCGAACAGTCATAAGCCTTAGTGAGAATTTTCATGTCTGTTTTTAAGAATAAATGAGGTATTTACTATTATTAGTGTTCATTTTTATTGGTACTTGGAAAATCTTAATTTAAATAGCTGCCGAATAATGGAAATTCCCCCCCTCCCACTCTATTTCACAACTTAATATCATGAAGAGAGAGAGAGAGAGAGTGAGTGAGAGAGAGAGAGAGAGAGAGAGAGAGAGAGATTGAGAGAGAGAGATTGAGAGAGAGAGAGAGTCTAATGGTAGTCGCCATAATATCAACATCCACAGCACTTTGTAGGCTTTTATTTTTAATAAAATATTGCCTAGTGGGGAGCTCAATCTCATAGCACCAGACTTAGGGTCTTACCACCTGGTAAAAAGCAGCAGGAGGTCTAAAAATATCTCCGGCTAAGTCAGCACCCTTATAAAAAATGTTCAACAAATACATAAAACTTTATTTAAAGTAGACAACAAGGCATAACAAAGTACCTATCAAAAAAATGGACTAATTATTTAAAAAAGCTCAAACATAAGTATCAAAATTTACAAATATAGTTCCATTATCAAAATTTTAAAGTAGGATCGTGAATTTAAGAAGAAAAATTGTTAAAAAAAAGCTATAATATGCAATAAAAAAAACGACCACAGGCATGACTATAACTTAATACAATTAATAATTGGATATGCAAATTATAATTATTATTTGTTCAAATTACCATAAATTTCATCTAATACAATCTATTAAAAAATTATGCGTTTTTTAAAGATTTTAAAATCAATATTAGCTTTAATTTTATATAATATATATATTTAAAATGTCTATTTATTGTTCCTTGACAGAAGTCCTCTCCATGTCGTAGTACAATCTGTCGGTACTCAGCCGAACTGCCTTCCTCTGTCCACTACTGACCTCTTGCGGACGTCTCGGACACCAGGGGCTCGAATAACTTGAACCTTCACAACAGACTTGTTTTATCCCTGCAATTCCTAGTTGACACTTGGTTCTCTCGTCGTCACCGAGTAGAGACACTAGGCTCTCAACGAATATCAGTAGCAGAGGAGTAGACATCTCTGCAAATTTAACCTCTCTCCACCACATAACATTAAAGGCAGAATAAAAAAAAATTAAGTNGGTATGATATTTTTTGTCCTTGACTATCATTTCTAAGAATGATTTGAGGTAGTAAAAAAAAAAATTAAAAAAATTAAAAGAATTAAAAAAATTAAAAGAAATTAAATTAATGAAAGTGCCGGCCTTAATTCATTCGCTTATTTTTCAAAGATACATTTGAAATTACCATTGTAACTCTAAAAGCGATTCTATGAATTTCATTCTTCTTACTTCTATATAAACAGGAACACACACACACATATAATATATATTCGGTATTTAAACATTTTTTCAGAAAAATAAATTAACGATTAAAATAAGGGCAAGGAAAAGGGAATAGAGTGTTTAGAAAAACCAAATTGAGTTACTGTCAATAATATCAGTTTGAAAGATTTAAAAAAAATATGTGTGACATAATAGGTTCAAAATAAAGTTTTAAAACATTTATTCAATAAAATTTAGTGTCTTAATATATAAATTACATTTTATAAATATATAATTGTATATATTAAATACATAATAATATATACATTTATCACAATAATATAATAATAACATTTATCACAAGGATGGTTGGGCATGTCTACAATTCTTTATTCATGGTCAGTCTAGAGACAGTCTTATCTGTTCTATCCTTCACCCTCATTTAATTCTCAATACAATATATCGAATTTGTTTATTTTTGCAGAATCTTGTTTTGTTTCAGATAAACTAAAATTGTGTAGAAAACATTGGATACATTTTAGAATTTAAATAAAACACTTTTGATTAAGTTGAATATTGTTCATTTTGTATCTTTCACAATCTCTTAATACTCCTGTAAAGGAACTAAGAAGAATTTTTATAAGTAAATTAAGCTGGAATTAAGTTGGAACTCTGACAAGACTTTTACAAAATTTCAACAGATCTACACCAATTCCAATTAAGAGAAGTTAAAAACATATTACTTTCAGAATATTATATATATGTTTGTATATATGCATTAATTAAAACTCTGTATATTTATATATTTATACACCACTCTACAATTTTTAAATAAATAAACCATTAGGTAACATATTAATGTTATTTGAGCATAATTTCAAAAACCCTTGAGTAACATCTTTAATGTCTAAAATCAATTGAGAGACATAGGGATTAAGAGTTAAAACAAAATTTGAAATTTTAATGTCTAGGTCTATATTTATGTAGTGTTATAATTTAAAAAAAAAATCTTTTTTAATTTATGTACTTCAATAATTTATAAAAAACGTTTTTGATGGGGTATACTTTAAGTATAATGTAAGTTTGAGTCTTGAGTGGACTCCCTTTTTTCGTTAAATATACAAAATAAATTTGTTATTTAGGCTTCGTTTTTGAGATGGTTTTGATTGAAATTGGATTGAAGTAAAAGATGGATTTGAGAGGAAGAACAAATTGATTTATAGTCAAACTCCTCGTTAATAATAGTTTTATTATGTTGGTACATACTTATTATATAATTTGAGAACACATTGCAAGATACACGCTGTGCAGAATGTAATTTCTAAAAAAAAATAGTTTTATGTAAAATGTATTGAACATAGTTGTTAGACATTAAAAATTAAATTTAAAAAATTTGAAAGTGAAAATAAAGGCATGATTGCCTATTCCTAGAGTCAGCCGCTTGACCCAAACGCGTCTTTAGTCTTTTTTTGCGTCTGAAATCTAACACATCTTAGGTGTTGAAATTTTGAGACACATTTAAATGCAGCTTCCGAAAAAAGTACTTTAAATAGTAGTATTTTTATTGATGGAGGACACTCACTGATAGGTCTCAGATAGCAAAAAATGACTAAAGTAATTAACATTTCCCCGGGTCACTTGCAGCGACTGCTAATTACTTTCCGATAAGATAATTGAAGAAAGTATCGAAGAAGAATAAACCAATCATATGTCTCGGTAATGTTAATTGATTATGCAAAGGTCAGTTGTTTTCGACATATGGCGGCGTTAGGGGCTGCCCCAGTAATTGATACAATTACCAATACTATCACAAGCCGATCAGCTGAGTGAAGAGGTCTCCCCAAGGGGTCAATTCTATCGGCCGTCCTTGGAGTAGTCCTGCAATCATTTCTCAACTATCCTCATGCGAAAAATGTCTTCTACCCCAGGCGTTAAAATATAAATTGCTTGCAACGGGAGATGACTTGTTGAAAGTGATGCATTTATAGCCCTGTCCTATGTACTAAGGAGAAAGGATTTTGCTTGGAATATGGCGACAGCATGCATCACACTCTACATAGAATATATTTTTTATATACATAATTACTACTGCACAACCTTAGGTTGATGCCAAAAATACAACGGGTCATTACAGACAGAAGCACAGGATTAAAACATAGATATTTCTCTCAGAAGACCTATGAGTAAGGGGATTTTTGAATAGCTCCCATACGTTCATGATAGTTATCTTCATTGGAAAATGTTATTTGCATTCTTCGTTTTTAGATAGACAGTTTTCATCCTATTGATAACATTATCTCAAACCTCTCAAGAAGAAGAAATCAGGAATAATGGCAACATAAAATACTTGATCGATAACTATAATGTAATTAATTAATAATAGAAATGTATATAACTTCTTCTGTCATTAAATTAGTTTAAAAAAAAAATCCGTCTCATCGTGAAAATGTTTGAGAGCGAAAGTGATAAAAAAAAAAAAAAAAAAAAAGGTTTGAAAATTTTTAAAAGGCTTTGGCTGTGTGACAATGTAGATAATTGTTTCGGCATCGACTATTATCTTGTATTTCATGTAAAGAAAGAGTGTCTTTTTCATATAGTGATAGATTATTCAAATTCAATTAAGAATTAAATCTAATTACTACTTGCTAATCCAAGTTACATATGCCAGGAAGGGGCCACTAGAGATAGTAGCACAGAAAGAAAATATAACTAGTCTGAATTGATTCTTAGAATTCTGACTATCCTTTTTATCCTTTATACTGCAGACATCCCTACTCATCCTAATACTTTTTTTAGCCCCCTTTACAGATGACAAAGCGATCCTCTCCTCCCTTCCTGATTAAAAAACCGCTTCTAACATTTTGCAAAACCATCTTGATGCTACTCAGCAGTGGTGCAGTAAATGGAGAATTGAAATAAATGAGTCCAAATGCGTACAAGTAAATTTTCAACTAAGAAAATATTCTCCTAATAATGTTACATACAATAACATCCCCATACCTCTCTCTGATTCAGTCCGTTACCTAGGGTTCCACCTTGACTCACGACTCAACTGGAATGAACATACTAAAATCAAACGACAAGAACTCAACAGACGCCACGGACTCTTATACAGCCTTATAAATCACAACTCACATTAGAAAATAAACTGACCATCTACAAGACCATAATACGACCAATCTGGACCTACGGTACTGAACTGTGGGGTGCCGCTAAGCCTTCCAATATCCAACGAATACAATCCTTTCAGTCTAAAACTCTTAGAATAATTGCTAACGCTCCATATTATGTGTCCAACTCTACCCTTCATCACGACTTTAATATTCCTTTTGTCAAAGACCTTATCTCCACCCGCTTCAAACTCTTCCATAGTAAACTCCAATTTCATCCCAATCAATTTGCCCAATCCCTGTCGTCGGACTCCAATCCTCACAATCCTCCTCGGCGACTAAACCGGAGATGGCCTTGCGACCTCCTGGGCCTTAATGCCTAAACTTATTGGGAGTGGGGTCGATGGGCCCCTTCTCCCTGCACAGTGATGTTCGCCTATCAATTTCATTGTTATGTTTAACTTATTTCTTTATAATTTATCATTTTTCTTTCTATTGTAATTTTCTATGCCATATACTTAAAAGATGTTAATATCATAATGCAATAAATAAAATTTATAATAAATTTATTAATTTAAAAAAAAATCTGACTCAGCTGACTCGTACCGTAACCCCGGTTTTGAAGCGTAAACTTCACACTCTCTACCTTTTCTTACTTTTCAGCTCCATTATTATTATTATCATTATAATATGCCAATTTATATGCCAATTCATATGCCGATTTCCTATGACACGAGTGAGGCTTATGAAGGATGTAACAACCTGCATGTAACCTCAGCGTTGTATGGCTGGACTTGAATCCCAAGTCAAAACTAGAGTTGTGAGGACTAAACGAATTCCCTTGGCTAAGATTGCGCTATTGAGTATTTTAAAATAAAATTTATTTGTTTTTTAGTGTCCTCTCCTAAATGAGTTGAGGATAAAAATTATGTTATTATTATCAAAGTTAAAAAAAAAAAAATACTATTAGATGTTTTTTGTTGTTTTTTTGTTGTTGAAGTTTGGTTAAGGTAGATCCAAAATATACAAATTTAAAAAAAAAATTTATTTTTTTACATTACACTGGGGAACACATTTTTTTATTGAGTTAGATCTGACTCTGTTTTTTCACTAATTCTTGACGGAATAACTTGAGAATAACCTCAGATTTTGTCCATCACGTCAACTTTGTAAACTACAGGGTATTCTCAAAAATCATAAAAATCATGCATTTAAATGAACATAAAGTAAAACGTACCAAATATACAGTTTACAAAACATTTAATGTAAGTTAAATCGAGTTAACACACAAACATGTAATCAAATCATTTCAATAAACACTCTCACATAAAGAAACAGATATATGTGTGTGTGTGCGTGTGTGTGTATATAAAGATTTTTATTTTACATTTTCTGTGCCTGTTTTATAAAAGCATTTCTACTATTTATCGAATATAATACTGAAATTATATATTATATATTAGAAAAATGTACTGACTTAAATTTTGACCACTATTTGGGGTGAAATTGTATTTTTTAAATAGTACATGTATCAAATCACAGTTACATAAAGATGAACGAAGACTATTTTTGTTAGTGAACAACATTGCAAGGAGTGCAGCCGGCCACTACTGGGGTGGGAGTTGGTGGATGGAGCTTGGCCCGGACTTCGTCCCCTAAGTTTCAATAAGTACCTTATACAAGCCTTGAAATAATTTAAGCTTTGCTAAAGACATATTAACTTATATTAAAAAACAAGACTGATAATAAAAAAGTTATAAGATGCGATATTATCAATATTGACATATTTGCATATATAAAGAAAATTTATATTGAAATAATTTAAGTTAACTATAGTCCTTAAAAAAGTATTTTATATTTTAATAAACGATTGAAATTAAAACTATTCCAGTTTATGATATAATTATTTGTATTTTTTTATTTTCTATGACAGTTGAACTTTGGGCAATAATGGCCCTCCGTGGTAGCAATGCCTGGAACAAAGAAAAGATGGCTGCTTCGATACAAGGGCAAAAAATGTCACCACAGGTTTTGTTTAAGGGTGGGCCACAAAAAAGGTAGTACATTACGGAGGGACGAAAAATGTCAAGGATTTTTCTTTAAGCCCTAATCTTTGAAAAAATGATCCATCCTAAAAACAATGAAAATTTGTAAAATAAATAATATAAACGGTTAAAATCTTCCAGTAGTGAGTTTATTAATAAACTCAATTTTATTTGATTGAATATTACCTTAAAATTCCATTTATTATATTCAGTATTTAAAAAAAAAGCCTGTTTGCGACTGCAATAATGTCAAATTCTCAAATGTATTAGTGCTTTGGAAAGAATGCTTAAACACTTATAAATATATTGAAGTCTTGTGATCACACACTTCTTCCAAAATGAATGAAAAAACAAATTACAAATAGTGGTAATTCCAGCTGTTTTTTTTTTTTTTTTTTTTTTTTTAAGTTGACTTGTTGAATCATACTATTTTGTACCATAAGAAATATTTACTAAAATAACATTTATTGACAAATATAGGTTATAATAACAATTGAAACTATTTGACTTGCTTTTGTCAAAAAATCCTTCAAAATCTGATTTTAGGACGTTGAGTATGGTCATCGGAATCAAACAGCGAGTTATTTTGACAGAACCATTCCAAGACTTTGTGATATATTTTAACTGGATTGTCATTTGCAAATTAGTAGAAGAAATGTTGTCACTTTCTTTATTAGAAGGATTAGTAAGGGCGTCCCATTTTTATTTTTACCTTTATATTTTTCGAAGGATATTGGACTACATTACTTTCAAGAATTTCATATTTGATTACCAGTAGGATGAATCCAGATAATGGAATGAATACAATAGGATGAATTCTAAGTTGAGAGGTTGTTAAGCAATCTCTTTACTTTTATTTTATGAGTTTTACGCCTATTATTGTTTTTACTCGTAACTTTCATATGATTTTTATGTATCAAAGTCTAATATATAAAACTTACATGAATCAGGGATTTCGTTCAAAATGTAATTAACGATACTGACGCACTTGTAAGTTGTCAATGGGAATTGTTCTATGTAAGACAAAAAGTTATGAAATTTTTAGTTAATTTTGGTCATTATTTACTTAAGAAATATTTATTTTAAACTCTTTTGAATAAAAACTTCAGGCTGTAAAACATTTGCTTAGGAAACGTATTATCTGTCACAGTTGTTAAATATGATTTGTGTTACCAATATTAACTATTTTATAATTAATAATTAATTAGTATTTATTGATTACTTTGTTAACTGCGGTATTGGCAACTTGTGATAAACTAACTTTTTTTACTAATAATTTTAAAGATCTGAATTTAACAACACATATTCACAAGTACGTCAGCAGGAAGCTCATTTCATAAAAAACTTTAGGGTTAAAAAATATATAGAATCAAACACATTCATTGGTATTCTTGTAGTCTATGGCCGGAGTAAATTATCTTTAATTCAAAATTTTACATAAAAGAGTTTTGACGGGATTCAGAAATATCATCTTGAATATATTTGGTGTGCAAGAAATCATTCTTCCTTTCTTTTCTTTCTTTCTATGTCTGGTAACTGGTAACAGGTAAGTGGTATCTTTTAGAAAACACAAAAAAAAAGCAGAAGACTTTAGACTGACTACTGCTGTACCAAGTGAGGCCTGTGGGAGTGCGCTGTGGTCATTGACCCTGGCGAGGAGTGTCTGGATTCCTTATAATTGACAGTTGTAGTAAGACCAGATTACCATAACCAAATTATACGATGTATTTTTAGCATATTTCCCGTTGGGAAATCAAGCTATTCACTTTGGTATCTTAACGTGACATTTGAAAAAATTTCAACGGAACAACTTTACCCATTCTATATGGAGAAGAAAAAAATATGGTTTGTTGAAAAGTACAACTGCACATATTTGTCTGTGCTTCACAAGTTTAGTATAAGAATAATTAACTAGTTTCAGAATAGTTGAAGACATATTATTTTTATGCTACTCTTTTTATATTTTATATTTTTAATACTTCTTGCTAATCGTTGCATGAATTTGTTAATAGCAAAAATTGGTAGAGAGGGGTAGAGATTTAGCGGAATTTTGAAAATTAACATTTATATGTTTTCATAATTTTAAGCGTTAATAAAAAATGTAAAGAACAAAAAAGTTTTCAAATGTAATTTTATGACTTTATATTGTATAATTTTTTTTTCGAATAACAAATATGAAGAAAGATATTTAAAATGTAATTTCGAGTGTCAGTTGAATTTTATTTCTTAAATATAGTGACAGATTTTGATATATATGCTTTTCATTACAAGTTATTGAATGAATTTTTGTCTTTTTAAATCAGATGCGGTTGGGGTGCAAACCAAAATTTATAATATGATATGTCTATTTTAATTTTAAATTTAAGTCAAATTTTCTGCAATACGTCATTACGAAAAATTTTATTTAAGTTCTGATTTAAGTAGTTTTCCATTTAATTTCATTTTTCTTTTCAACTTAAAATATTTATTTCGCAATAACTGAGATTTATGTTCGTCTTAAAAAAAAAAAACATAGGAAATTTGCTTAGTTTAGGCAATTTTATTTATATCAAAATATGATGAAGTTAATGAGAACTTAAATATTTTAAAATTAAACATTCTAAACTATTATTATAAAAAAAAATGTGAAGTTTTCTAAATTTCAACAATCTTAAAAGCATATGTGCCACCGGAATGAACTGTTTTCAAATAACTTGAGAATAACCTCAGAT
>KZ808366.1:0-12179 GCA_000696205.2 Oncopeltus fasciatus
TCCGAGCTAGAAAGAGAAGTCGTAAAAAGCCAGGTTAAGAACAGAGAAATAATTATTATGGGTGACTTCAACGCTAGGACTGGAAATGACTATGGAAGAGCACACAGAGTTATGGGGAGGCATAGAGGTGAACGAACTAAGAATGGTAATGGTCAAAGATTGATTGATTAATGTATTGATTACGATCTGCTTATTGGGAACTCATTCACACAAAAAGATACATAAAATAACTTTTTCCTCTGAAGAAAGTAATGTAAATAGCGTAATCGACTATTACATCTACAGTCGACGGAATAGAAGATTATTTACAGATATCAAAGTGATAAGAGGTGCAGAAATTGGCTCAGACCACCTCCTGTTAGTTGGAGATACTCAAATTCTCCCCCCCCCCCCAGAAAAGAGCATCTAAAGAGCTACCAGAAAATAGATATCAATAAGCTTAAGGGACCTGAAAAAAGAATGGAATACTCAAGCGTATTAGATTCTAAACTTCAGGATACCATTATGGATGGAAGTGTAGATCAAATATGGTCAGGAATAAAGAAAGCCATACTGGAGGCCGCTACTTCTACTTGTGGGATTGCTTATGTTTCACCTACATGTAAAAGACCCAAGTGGTGGAATGACAGGGTGAAGGCATCAGAGGGGAGAAAGAAAGCATCATGGAAAGAATAGACTAGAAACAAAACTCCGGCCAATTGGGAACTGTATGTTTGAAGGAAAAATGAATCTAAGCTTGTAGTAAGGATGGCAAAAAGAAAGAGCTAGGAGGAATTTGGTCAAAGCTTACAAAGCGATTATCACGAAAATGTCAAGGCTTTTTGGGAAAAGTCAAGGCAATAAAAGGAAAGAAGAGCAAACTAATATGAAATATAAAAGACGAGAGAGGCAGATTGATTACCGGGGACAAAGGTATTTTGGAAAGATGGAGGCGCCACTACAAAGAGGTGTTTTTTGGAGATTCTGAGGAGAGAATACCTAGAGAGGGTATACAGAGAGAATATGATGAGGTGATGGGGGAAGAGNGGCCTCTTCTACTGGGCTAATCATTCGTAGTTGAGAATAGAAGATTCTAAGCAACTTAACTTGCCTCGGACCTCAAAAGGATATAAGATTTGGATCATGGAATATCAAAACGTTGACGGGAAAAGAAGTGGAATTGATGGAGGAGATGATCTCCTACAGGATAGATCTACTGGGCATCAGTGAAGTAAAGAAAAAAGGTCACGGAGAAGTTGGTTTAGATAAACAACATGTCCTCTTCTATTCTGGAGTTCCTGCAGGATTGAGGGCAAAGGAAGGTGTTGGAATGATTATGAGGGACAGTCTCTTTGCCAAGGTAGAAAATTGGGAATTAGTATCTCCTAGAATAATTACAGCAAATCTGGAATTATCTATAGGAAAAGTGACCATACTTTCATACTAGAAAAGAAGCTGAGAGAACTAGTAGGAGATGACTTGGAAGAGGAACAAGCTTTCAGGCCTCAACGCCAGACCCAGGACCATATCTTCTCCCTCAGAACAATAAAAGATAAGTCATGGGAACGGGGAAAGAGTATTTTCTTGGCATTTATAGACCTAAAAGCTGCTGATTCGGTCCCTAGACAAGAAATGTGGAATGCTCTTTCAGAGAACAATATCCCGCAAGAATTGATAGAAGCTATCAAGTCGACCTATCATGATTCCAAGGGGATAGTAAGGATTAATGGAAAAGAGTCTGATACGTTTGCAATTGAGAAGGATGTAAAGCAGGGAGACAGTTTGAGTCCCCTACTTTTCATTATATACATGAATGAAATTTTAAAGATGTGCAAACGTAGGACAGCCCGTACAACCATTGGAAATAGGAACATGAGGGCAATCCTTGCCCAAGTAATGGTATTCGCGGATGACATTGTCCTTATAGCTGAAACCAAGGGAAGCCTACAGCAAGCTGTAATTGAATTGGAAGGAGAAAAATGTAAAGCTGCATATCTTCAAAGCCAACCTACCCTCCAATGTGGAAGTAAAATTTGGGTACCAATAGACAAGCACGGGAAGTTTAAATAAGATAAGATTAGAGAACAGCTGGGGGTTGGCACCCTAAAGAATAACCTTGAAACTAAGGCAACTTAGATGGTTTGAACATCTCTGCCGGATGAATGATGACCGGGACGCCAGAAAATACTTTGAGGCGAGACCAACAGGGAAACGTCCCAGAGGGAGACCCAGAACTCAATGGACTGACTACATCACAAGTGTAGGAGAGAAGAGAGGAAAAAATTGGAATGCCATGAGGGCGCTGGCTCGAGACCGGGAGGCTTGGTTTGCCTGGACTGAGGCACCTCCACGCTGATATGCACTAAGGAGGAAGAGAAAGAAGAAGAAGAAGAAACAATAATTGTATAATATTAGGTTAATTAAAAAAAAGATCGTTTAAACAACAGAGACATTTCTCTCTATTTTAAAGTATTTTCAGTAATTTTATCTCTTCATAAGAAAAGAATAATGCAATGGTAATTTTTTAACTATAAACTCTTATAATATTTATTAGACACATTATAATGCTTTAAGAAAATGCTAGAAAACAAACTAACCATCTAAAAGACCATAATGCGATATGCAGAACTGTGGGGTGNCAGTTAGAATGATTTAAAATGTATGAATATTTCTTATTTAGAGTAGAGAATAGCCGATCTTGAATAATTAAATAAAAAAAAGTAAACAAATAAATTACATTTTTAATAAGTGTTTATGTATAGATGTATGTAACACATACATCACATTAAGTACTATTTACACTTCTTTGGTGTGTTAGAATGGTGACTACTGAGATGCTATTTTATATGGTATATAGAAGGTATAGGCAGCAATTTAAGAATAAAACTTAATAAACCAGTAAAATTGTTTTTTGGGCTCAGGTTTTAAAAGGCCTAATTGTTAGTTTGAATTCCGTGGTAGATGAATAGGCTACTATGAAATGGTTGAAATATTTTAATAGAAAAGAGTAAAAATAGAATTCTGTTTTTGTTTTTTTAATTCCTTGTTAAGTGTTGCCTCCTTTTCAACAACTAAGATTTTTGGAGAGAGAGGCTATCTAAAGGTTGACAACATATTCTAAACAGTCTTGGATCAGGGCAAGCTACTATTTATCAATAAAAGCTTGTCCTGAGCGGGATGTGCCAGAATTGCGGGACCTGAACAAATTCCTATGCTACCCTGGCGACCCAGAATTCAGTATTTCAATCTCACTTGGCAAATAATTTAGTAATTTTATATGTATGATAAAATTACTAAATTAATATGTATGATTAAATAAAATGCATCTATCTATTGCTCCATATATGAGGTTGGAGTATGGAGGAAGAATGAATCATCATATTTTTATTACTATTTTAGTATAAAAAAACTACCACCCAAAAAACGCCTCCTCTTATCGAACCCTATCAGCCTGCTCCCCATCCTTTAGAAAAAATCCTATTAAAACGTGTGTTCCCAATCCTACAGTCCAATAATCTTATCACCCAATCATTAGTTTGGATTTCACCCCTATCACTCTACAACATCCCAGCAAGTGTTTCATGTTGTAGATCACACATCTCATCATCCGTTGAAAAAAAAAAGAAGAGTTTTGTTTATATTTTTTTTAAAGTTGTTAAATTACAATATGTATAAGATGAGGACAAGAAATGGGGTATAAAAATAATTAATAATAACACACATTATTACATTTACATTCATATCATATGTTTAAAACTTAATCAAGATTGTTACCTTTTTATTCTCATCATTAAACTCAAACTTAATGTCTGGGTTGTCTTCTGGGGTATCCCTGTGCTAAAATAAATATTAATAGTATTAGTACTCTCTCAATTATAAAAGTATAGAAAATAAAGAAAAGGTAATATATTTTAATAAAATTAGTAAACCACTGGTATTGCCCAAGTGGTCCATCAAGGACTCCTATTCATACACTGGACAGGCTTTCATAGATAAATAAAAGCCTGCTTAGTGAAGTGGGTCTTTAGAATAAGATGTCTATTAATATAAGATTCCCATCCTATGACCCTCAGCGAAAAGTACAGAGGTAGTATTTGGTTAGTAATATGGTAATGACAACATTAGGTCATTGAGTCTGAAGAAAAATAATCCATGAGAGCATCTGGAATTAAGACATAAACAATAAATCATTCGTAGATTAGTTATAAATAACTAATCTTAAGTAAAAGGAATTTTAAATTAAAAACTTTAAAAATGTGGCGACCCCATCGATCTCTCCTCAAACTGCAAATAGCCACTCTCCCTCCAGGTTGGGGGGGGACAGGAAATAAATCCTGACCATTCATTCTCCTGAGAGGAGCTGAATATTTGGGAAGCCAGTTGCCTCAAGGATATGGGAACATTCGAGTTGGACTAATCACCCACACGAATGCTAACCTGATTTAAAGATACAAAAAAGAACAACTCCATGCTATAAATTACCAAGGAGGCATTAACTATTTATAACATTTCGATTNAGCTTTCAGGCCTCAACGCCAGACCCAGGACCATATCTTCTCCCTCAGAACAATAAAAGATAAGTCATGGGAACGGGGAAAGAGTATTTTCTTGGCATTTATAGACCTAAAAGCTGCTGATTCGGTCCCTAGACAAGAAATGTGGAATGCTCTTTCAGAGAACAATATCCCGCAAGAATTGATAGAAGCTATCAAGTCGACCTATCATGATTCCAAGGGGATAGTAAGGATTAATGGAAAAGAGTCTGATACGTTTGTAATTGAGAAGGATGTAAAGCAGGGAGACAGTTTGAGTCCCCTACTTTTCATTATATACATGAATGAAATTTTAAAGATGTGCAAACGTAGGACAGCCCGTACAACCATTGGAAATAGGAACATGAGGGCAATCCTTGCCCAAGTAATGGTATTCGCGGATGACATTGTCCTTATAGCTGAAACCAAGGGAAGCCTACAGCAAGCTGTAATTGAATTGGAAGGAGAAAAATGTAAAGCTGCATATCTTCAAAGCCAACCTACCCTCCAATGTGGAAGTAAAATTTGGGTACCAATAGACAAGCACGGGAAGTTTAAATAAGATAAGATTAGAGAACAGCTGGGGGTTGGCACCCTAAAGAATAACCTTGAAACTAAGGCAACTTAGATGGTTTGAACATCTCTGCCGGATGAATGATGACCGGGACGCCAGAAAATACTTTGAGGCGAGACCAACAGGGAAACGTCCCAGAGGGAGACCCAGAACTCAATGGACTGACTACATCACAAGTGTAGGAGAGAAGAGAGGAAAAAATTGGAATGCCATGAGGGCGCTGGCTCGAGACCGGGAGGCTTGGTTTGCCTGGACTGAGGCACCTCCACGCTGATATGCACTAAGGAGGAAGAGAAAGAAGAAGAAGAAGAAGAAGACGAAATAATTCTATAATATAAGGTTAATTAAAAAAAAAGATCGTTTAAACAACAGAGACATTTCTCTCTATTTTAAAGTATTTTCAGTAATTTTATCTCTTCATAAGAAAAGAATAAGGCAATGATAATTTTTTAACCATAAACTCTTATAATATTTATTAGACACATTATAATGCTTTAAGAAAATGCTAGAAAACAAACTAACCATCTAAAAGACCATAATGCGATATGCAGAACTGTGGGGTGCCGCTAAGCCTTCAAATGTCCAACGAATACAATCCTTTCAGTCCAAAAGGCTTAGAATAATTGCTAACGCTCCATATAATGTGCCAAACACAACCCTTCATCACGACTTTAATATTTCTTTCTTCCAAGATTTCATCTCCACCCGCTTCAAGCTCTTCCATAGTGAACTCCAATTTTATCCCAATCTGTATGCCGAATCCCTGCCATCGGACTCCAATCCTACCCGGCGACTTAAACGGAGATAGCCTCACGACCTCATGTTCCTTAATACATAAACTTATTGGGAGTGGGGTCGATGGGCCTCTTCTCCCTGCACAGTGATATTCACTTATTTATTTCACTGATATTAAAAAAAAATTTTTTATGATGATGAGGACGAGTATTTAAGCAGAAATGTTTTCTTCCATTCTCCATCTGGACAGAATATCTTCATCTCTATTCAGATTTTATACAGCTCTACATTCTGCCATATAGAAAGAAAAGGGAAATATCAATTTTAAAATATTCTCTAAGTTGTATTGGTTCCTTGTCTGCTAATCATTTCCAAAATCACAATATAAATGAAACTTTCCAAGCTAACTCAAAAATAGAGTTGGAAACTTAAACTTTCAAGCTTTTCTTCCTTATTGACCAAAAGTTTTTTTTACCCACTTTTAATTAAATAGCTTTAATGTAAGCATTTTTAATTTTTTGATTATCTAATTATAAAACACCAGGCTCCGAAGTTTAGTTTAGTTTCAATCCAAAACCCTACGAATAATTGCAAATGATCCATATTATTTCTCCAACTCTACACTCGATCAAGATTTTAATATCCCTTCCATCCTAGATCTCATCTCTACTCGCTTCACAGTTTTCCAGAGTTAACTCCAATTCCACACTGATCCATAGGTCCTACAATCTATCCAGACGATTAAAACGAAGCTGGCCTTGCGACGGGCCTTAATGCTTCAATTAACTGGGAGTGGGGTCGATGAGGCCCTTTCTCTGTGTGAAGTGATTTTTTGTTGTTGTTATTATTATTATTGTTATCATTATTATTTTTTGTTTATCTCCTTGGAGTTACGTCATAGGCCGTTTTCTCGCCCATGCTATTGTAATTCACAGCCTAGTTAGCAAATCACAAAATGTAACTTAGTTTAAAGGATGTAATAAATAAATATATATATAATAAAAAAGAGAGAAAAAAAAATCCCCCAAAAAAAGCGGATATTTTTCCATCGGCCCTAATTACCCTGAATAGCCATCAGAGATTCAGCGCCTCAGGCCTGCCAAGATAAGGAAGGAGAACGAAGTGTTGGCACGGCCACCACCGACTGACCACAACGATAAATACATAATAACAGGGGTCCCAGGCGTGCTTCTCGCGGGATCCCACGCCTCCGTTCCAAGAGAGGGCCACACGTTCTTATCCTAGTCGTGTCGTGCGTGTTTTCTGTGTTGTGTATTCGAATACCCACATGCGTGTGTGTGATACGCGCTTTGGTGTATGTAAAAGTGAACGCATTAATACCAGTCCTTAATTCATTATAAAAAAAATTTTTTTTTGTTATTTCAAGTCATCTGATCAAGTTTGAACTTATGTTAAGCCTAATTTTATTCCTAAATAAACAAAATTAAAAATGTATGAGAAAACTATTTTTTTAAAAATCTTGTTTCATTATCTGCAACCACATCGGGTCGAGGGAGAGGCATATCCAATGCGCAATGCCCATAAGATCAGGAAATAACATCTATATAGCACGTGGCGGAAAGAACCGTGTTCTCAATCGTAACTTCGAGCATCACCATCTTTCACTATTTGACTAGCTTCATTTTCGACAGAAGTATGACTACCATACTTACATAAGAAATATGGTACAATGCCTATAATCTCCATCAAATAATGACAAGTTAGTTTGGATTTGTTTTTTGAAAATGTTTTGATTGGTACACAGAACACTATATGCATTATTTGTTCGAAAACTCCATATCTGCATATTCCATTCAATGAAATCTCTTTACTGTGCACGTTCATTAGGCTTTAGTTTCAGAGTCACATGATATTTTCCAGAATGGAGACGTAAACCGTTAATGAGTATAGCAATAAAGAGTTTCTAAAAAACTGGAATTCTTGTCTACAACGCAGAATCGATGTTTCTGGACTTACACGAATACATAGATTTTGATACTTAAACAGCTAGTTTTGGACGACCAGGGTGTTTTGCATCACTAATTGAGCTGCTCTGACTGGTTTGTTCAATTACTCTTTATAAATTACAAAGTAAATCACTATTCTATTTAGTATATATTGCTCGACATTTTGAACTTTGATCACCAGTCACTCATATTTTTCAAAATATTGCACATAAATGAAATCAAGCTTTTATATCGTGTCCAGTATGTTGCGTATCTTGTGCTGTTTTACTAATTTAAAAAAAAAATGCACTTTTTTATTAGCCTTACACTCTCATTTGTAAAAAAGTTTTTAACAGTAAAGGCAAAACAATTATTAAATACCGAGTTGGTTTAATTATTTTTAAAATTGCAGACGCTAGATTGCAAGCAGATAAATACGTACTTTTCTCTTAATATACCATAATTTTAGCTTCTCCAACATAGGATCGGTGAATTTTGCTGAATTTTTTAAAAAGACGCGTCATTGCACCAATGTAAATAGTTTAATTTCCCTATGAGTAATTTACTGTAAGCACCTGATTAAGAAAGACTTCCTTATTATACAGACCTCGTTTTATAAATCAGTAATTTACAAAAAAAACAAAAAAAAAAACGGGTAAATCACATGGATTACAGACATTAAAACCATATTAGTGCGCGATGCCCACATGAATGTGGGTATATTGAAAAATATAAACGTTCCAAAATAAAGTTCTTAGGAAGGACAATTGTAGCTCTCTAGTTTGGTAGCTTGTAAGGAACATATAAATCCAGACAGGAGGTGATATTCCACCGATTACCAACTTATATAGGTGCCTAGAGCTCAGGACATCCATATTGGGTTACCCATCGAAGATTTCATTTACCATAAAACTTGTTACAATTAATAGATTTATAACATATTTTGTAACTTTATTTCTGCAATGTATTTTATAAAAACCAAACAACTGTCTTCAAAACTGCTTTAGACAGAAGTTTGTAGAGTGAAGAGAGTCCTTTCACAACTTTGTATAAAGTCTAATTGTTAATTGCTCATAAAAAATATATATAAATTGTTATATACCCTTTATTACACCCCATAGAGAGGTAATCTATACATCGTCCGCTTTTGGGAGGGAAGGGGGGTACCATTTTACCATTTATGACGATAATTATCGGCGACAACTAGATTCTTCATGAATAGATATTACTCACGTCTCCAACTAAATGGCATATATTAACTGCGATAAAGCTATGGAAGGAAAAGTGGAAAAAGGAAATCCTATTAAGAAAGAATTAGTTTTCTCAACGCGAAATAAAGAAAGAAACGCAGAATAAACACACAACTATTTACCAAATCACATATATTTGCGGATATGCATTAGAAGTATCGAAAGTACAGATAAGGGACCGCTTTGCAACATCCAATTATTGAAGGGATATAAAAGATGCATTGAAAGGCATGATAGTTAAGAATGAGGGAAACCATTTTCAGACACCACAATTGGCTCTGGCGTAAAATTGAAATAGTAATTGTAAAAAAAAAATGGTGAATATATAAAAAGTCTTCAGGTGCATTTTTAACTCTTTAAATAATCACTGCTTATAATAAAAGAATTTATCTAAAAAATGTAATACAAAGTGCTATTATGGTAATGTCAAACACAATCTCTCTTCTTAAATTTGATTTTTCTTATTTAAAAAAACCTGCTGAACTTCATTAATGAACATAACGGCATATAAATTCTGATTAGAGAAAAAAACTTCAGGCGTGTGGGAATTCACATTGTGGTAGGGAGTTGGATACATGAAATGAACATAAATCATAATTCTCACTTAGACATAAGTGTGTAACTTCCAAAAAATTATTAATCATAATGATTCGTTACACTTAAATGTTAAGTGGGAGAACATAGTGCTTATACAGACAAGAGTTGTAAAAATCCATAGAAAATTTATATATATTTGGGCGTAATAACCACGATGTTGATCGCCCCATAAACTGATCCTAATCCTAATCCTAGTTACCGAAGTCGCATATACTTTAATTTCTTACAGAAATGGAGTTCAACGAGAAAGATGTAATGGAACTTGCTCCANTATATATATATATAAATATATATAGGAACTGTAGAGGAAAAGACTGTAATATTTTTACATATACAGTAATATTTATCACGTCTTAAAACAAAAATGACAATACAGCATTTTTTTTCCCCTTCAGTAATATTTCCAGGAACCTCAATTCACTTAAACCGTCTCATCCGTACCCCACTCCTACATCCGTTTCCTGTTCCTTCTACAACGGTCAAATAATTTTTTTTTAAACAGATTAGTTAGGATATATACAGAGTTGAGCATCTCTCTCTTCTTTCTACCCATCACCTGATTTAGTATGTTATCTTAGAATTTTTTTTTTCTTTACAATATGTTCAGTATTCATTTTATATAGTCGATCACACACAGTTTTATAATTGCATTTATTTTTTCTTCGTTAGATTATCATATATAGACATGTTTCTATATTACTATTATACCATTACCACACACAGCCCTTAAATTCTGGCCGAAACGTTGGTTAAAATAAAAACTTTTTGGTTAAAAATTAATTTTTAATTCTATAACTACCAAGACTGAATTCCTGATAATCCTCTCTTCGTTATGGATTATTGTCTAATTTGTGGTTTCCAAATGAGGAACTGCATTGTTTTCTTAAAAAAATATTTTTCGATGATATACCCAAAATAAAAAATAAAGAGGTACTCATCGTCCCCCCCCCCCACCAGTAGAAGCTTCTACTTTCAATAAATGAAAAATTTGAAATTTTTCAAAACACTGATCTTGCTCTTGGGTACAGGTGCCCAGTCTCATAACATTACAGTGAAATATTATTAATGCAGAAAAAATGGTAAACTTTTGTATCTATATTTGTGCTTTAATATATTTTTTTTTCTAAACTGTAAGGATCGAAACCTAATTAAGTAGTTCAGCCAGTATCCGAGGTTGACAGCTAGATTTAATTTTAACTTAAGGGACAGGGTTGGAGATTAAGAAACTTAAAGAATCTTGATAATCGCTTTTAAAAACGAAAAAAAAAAAGAATAAGGTAAAAAAGTAACTTTGAAGGAGAAATTTATCCTAAACTTTATTTTACTTTTTGAAATAACGCTATTTTATAAACCCTAAGCTCGTTTACTAAGGAATTTTCTGCCACTACAATACTGAGGCATATAATATAGATATTTCAATGGAGGTTTTGCATTTATTATATAAGGGTTCACAAAATGATATTAGTGAAAATTGCATATAACTTTATAGAGTAATGACAATGGGTGCATAAAATTTAAATATTCTAAAGATCGTTTAATCCAAGTGAATGGGTATAAAATTACAGTCTAACCAATTTAAAAGCCACTTTCTTCAAAAATGCAATTATTATTACTTATATTTAGCATAAAAGGTTTTATATTATTTATTAAGTCTTTATTTTATATTATGACATACTTGAACAAATAATAATATCAATTGGCTTTCTAAAAGGGGAAGTTCAGTGACAAATATTACCTTGTCACAATTTTGATCCACCAAGTAGCCTAGAGCCACTACCAAGTTTTTCTTATAAAAAACAATTTAACTAACGTCAATACGGTCCTCAAAAACACGAATTACTCATATTTTTTACCAATTAATTTTTAAGTAAAATTATCTTCCATTTTCCTCCCACAAGATAATATATGTATATATATTAAATTGTTGAATCACTTAAGCTAAATTTCCACTGAGTGCAATTCATTTCTCTAAGCTTTTGAGGATTGCACTTTTATGAAAATATATATCTTGAGTGAGACAAATTGAAATTCTCTTTTTTAAACACGAATAAAAGTTATAGCTAGTTAATAACATTCTCTTAATAGCTACTAAAGATTTCCTTCTGTCTTATTGGTGATGTGTTTAAAACATTTTATCAAGTGTTTTGATGATAGAATTTGTATAATGAAGTACAAAAATTAATTTAATTACTTCAGATTAACTTATATTAATTCAATTCAAAGAATGAAAAATAAAATAAAATAAACAAATACCTTGAATGTGGCATCAAACGAGGTAGAATGACCATTTGTCAGAAACCTGTAATATAATAGGAGAATAAAAATAATATGGGTTAGGAATATTTTTGTACTATAGTTTTTATTTTCTATGGATTATAAGTAACTACTCACAGAAACCTTACAGCCAGTTTCAGTAACTTCATAGTGATTCGCAGATTTAATATAAACAAAGAGGAGGAAGTAACCAACCTTTTCTGCTGGGCAACAGGGCAGACAAGATTGGAGAGGACGATGTAGAGGGTAGATAGGGTGTAGGGGTTGTGGGGGGAGGGGGGATAGACAGGGG
>KZ808366.1:26869-44000 GCA_000696205.2 Oncopeltus fasciatus
GATGGCATACAACGTTCACTTTCTGAACCAGCTGGAGATAAAAGTCCTTTATTTTCCTTCTGAGTACTGTACAAATGTATAATTACTTTAAGCTTTTAGAACCTTAGAATTGAAAAAAAAAAAAAAAAAATCCAAATAGCCCCTTCAAGTTTACGATTAATTTTTTTAAAAAAAGTGATTTTAATTGTGAGATTCACTTATGTAGGGAATGTAAAGTCAAGTAAGAGTTAAAAATATAAGAAAAAAAAATAATGCTAATGTATTTATTTTCTAATAGTAACCAAAGATTTGAGAAACGAAGGAAGATATTAGAAGTGTTCAGATTCCTGGAAGAGTATACAATAATTAAGACAGTATTTATATAAAATAACGAAGGAATTTGGAAGATTTGAGTTTTTAGGAAGGTGATGGCGGAACTGGACATGATTAATGGAGAAATTACAATTGCCTTACGCCTATAAGCTCTTTTGCAACAACTTGTCAATATTGATGTATGAAGTATAAAAGAAGGTAAGAGACAAGTCTCTTTGAATCTTAATAAAGAATTCACAGGAAATCCTGTCAATCTTGAGAGTAATTATTCAGCCCTGAAGTGACAGCTCCAGTCACATCTGTTCCTGAACGTGTGTTCCCTGCTTTAAACAAAATTGTTTACATTAAAAATTACTATTATCTAGCATGAAAAGAATTAGAAGTGAGAGGCAGATATCTGTGTCGTTAGCCTAACTAGAGTAATTAGGAAGAAGTTACTAATGAGAGTCCTCTTGGAATGCGAATGAACAAGAAAACAGGGAGGTACTGGAAGAGATGGAGGGAGAGTCCTGTGATCAGGACTGGAAGGACGATGGGACAAAAGGTGGGAGAGGATGTGAATGTGACAGCCAACGCGACGCGTCACACCACACAGCTACCGCCCTTTTCGCCATTAGCCTAATCATACCCCCCACCCAGCCTTCCTCCACAACCCAAATTACCACCCCAACCCTTTCCGTACATTTCTTTGTCCGACGCCACCCACTTTCCCCCAGTCCGGTAAACACTCATTAACCCCCCCATGGGGAGCAGAAAGGACTGAGACAGAACGACATTGAGCGCATGGCGAACAGAGGGGATGGTGAAGGGGTGAGGAAACAGGGGAATAGAGAACGGGAGGTTATATATAGTTGTAATTAGACTGTTTCCCTCCTTCACTTTGATCCTCACCCCCTGTCCGTTTATTACAAACCCTTTCCTATCCACCTTCCACCCTTTCACGCTACAAGCTATCCCGGGTCCCTTCACTCTGCCAACAGACATACACTCAGGTGTTAATTTTTCGCATTCACGCACACCAATTTACGCTACTTTCAATCTTGTTTTGTCTTATATGATTATTTTTCTTCAAACAGCCACGAAAATAATGAAATAATCAAATAGGAAAAAATAAATAATTCAAAGAATAGAATGGGTAAAGAAAATTGTAAATTAATAGTAAACATTTTGTTATCAATATGTGAATATGTCGGTGGGACGGGGGGTGTATAGAAATAACCTACTACTACTTACATTCCTTCTATTCTCCGTCTTCATTGGTTTCTGCTAACCATCTTCTGCAGAAACCAATGAAGATGGAGAATAGAAGGTATGAGAGTTCTATATTCATTGGTTGTAGAAATAACCCTTTAGATCATTTACTACTACTTAGTTCGTTACTTAATTTATTCGATAGGAATCTTAAATATGTTAATTATGTCTATATAAATTTTAGAATACATATTTTGAGCCTCCTTGAAAAAGGTTCAGCCCAGAATTTATTTAGTCGATAATCCAATATTACTGAATTTGTCAGTAACGTAGTTGAATATTTTTCTTTGAACTTTTCATGTTCCCATTTTCCAATTCTTCCCCTCACTTTTAGAATACTTTTTTATTTTCACAAATCTGTTTTATGTCTCATTCCACTAAGCTAAACTTTACGCCTGATACAGCAAAAAACGGTTCAGGTAAATCCCAATAAGCCAATTACAACGCCAAAAAAAATAAGTTTTTATTTACATTTGAAATTGCAGATAACCGATGCTCAATAACGAATTTTCGGTTTGCATTTAACAGCTTTTGCTGAACACCCTTAAGAAATACTGAATATAAAAAACAACAACATAAGAACAAGTATTTTAGCTATATACATTCGGAATTCGCTTAAACAGTTTAAAAAAAAATATTAAATCGATTAATTAATAATTCACTGTCCTAGAGACAATCAAAATGAAAAACCTCGCGAAAATCACAAAAATAAAACAAACTGATCACGATGACATGATATTGGGCACATCAATTACTTTCTGTCGCGGAAATTTCTTTCAAGAAATTCTAATCCATTTTCAATTTTCACAGAAACGATTATCTTGGAAATTTTAAAAACTCCCACTTTTGTCGATTTCCAAGATATTAAGTAAAGATTTTTTAAAAGTCATTGATACTCAAAACATAGTGCAAATTTTAATATAAATAAGAAAACGTTCTCGTTAATAACAAACGACAGGCCTAACTGTCAATGCTGGGTACAGTACCAGATTTTTAAAATAATATGAACCGAAATTTTTCCTTTTTGTAAAAGTGTGTGTGTGCGTGCGTGGGTGGGTGGGTGCGTGCGTACTTGTGTGTGTGTAATAACATCTATTAAAATATATATCTAAAAAAGTTTATCAAAATAAAAGCTAAGAAGATATTCTCTTGACTTATGCAATGCAAGATAATTCTCCTTCTATAAATAGTTCATGTTTATTTTTATTTTTAAAAGCTGCTTCACTGTGTTAGACTTATTGTCTTTATGTAAGTTTTTTATTAAGGAAAATCGGACCGATATGTGAAGGGAATTTCGTTTTTTTATGGCATGAATAGAAAACTGCTTATACAGTTCGTGAAATTGTTAAATATAAAGAGGAAGTTTCCTTTACCAGAGTATTGCGCTGCGGCTTTTGTTTGAAAAAATAAGTAACGGAGATTGGACATTGGAAGGAAGAAGGGCTCTGGGAGACCATTGGTAAGGTTCTGCAGGGAGCTGTTGAGTCAAATCCGCCCACAACTACCTTCTAACCGATTTGCTAAACCGAGAAGTATATGTCGAATTTCTTTAATGAAAACAACTTATTGCGATTAGTTATTGGTAAGGTTTAAAATTTACAGTTCAAATAAACACATGAACATTGAAAATTTGTTCAATTTTATTTTGTAACCCCTAAAATTTGTATTTTACCAATAATCAAACACGCGTTTGAGATTTCCATTACTCTTAGCGATATTATATCATTTATTATAGAATTTTATACACCTAAAATAAATATATTCATTAAAATTAATATTAGGTTTTTAAATATTGGTGGTCTGAGTTTATTTAGACGCGTAAAATTTGAAAATTTAGCAACTTTAGTAATCGAAGCAAGTGTTCCCTGTGGATGTGGCAAACTTCAAAATTTTTATAAAGATCACTCGAAATTCGTGCATAATAGAGAATCATAAAGCTTTTAAACTTGCTTCACGATCTTTACTTTTATAATTAAAATTTACATTACAAATAATTTGTATAAGCTAATTATATCATTTAAAAATTATTTTATTTTAATTACTTAAGCATACAAATTTAAATAAGTTTAATATTTTTGTTTTAANAAGTGTGTGTGTGCGTGCGTGGGTGGGTGGGTGCGTGCGTACTTGTGTGTGTGTAATAACATCTATTAAAATATATATCTAAAAAAGTTTATCAAAATAAAAGCTAAGAAGATACTTTGATTACTAAAAAAAGAAAGGGGAAATTCTCAACCAACTTACTATTTTAATGACCAATTTCTTTCTGAAATAAGGCATAAAATATAATTCGATTCATTTCAGTTTCTGCGGGAATATTTAATTTTATAAACCCTAAGAAATCAAGATTGTATCTTGGTGAAAATAAAAATAAGTTGATAAGTCGCGTGTTGAATGTAGAGAGCACGTGGTAGGCAGTGCATATGTCAATTGCCCTCCTGCCCCTTATCAATTTATCAACTGCTGGCCTGGCATTTCTCTTCCATATATTGAGATCTGCAAATAAATTTTCTTGCAGCCACTCTGGAAGAAAGTTGGGTCTCAGACCTGTACGATTTACTTGGCTCTGATAATTTAATATCACTATTTATTTAGACAATAAAAGAGGGATCATAACGGTAGTGGGCTGCTGTTTTTTTTATTGTTTTTTTAACTGCAATTATTGAAAATGCTATCACGTAAATGATGCGTAAACTAAGATTTTCCATATTTCATTAAAGATAGACGAAAGTTATTGAAGAAATTACATGTAAAAGTCGGACAGAAAAGTAATCTTGAAAGATACGACGTGGGCTGGCGGAAAAGGATTACCCATCGTAGTTACATTCCATCATCAACAAATCGTCACATCCCATCGTAGTCAAATTTCTTTCATAGCAACCGTTTTTCCTTAAAATTTGTAAAAAATAATTATTAGAAAATTAAATTTTACACCTACTTTGTTCTATAAGCATTTTTCTAAATCTAAAAGCTAACGAAGATATGATGATGAAATATGAATTTTTATCTCCCATTTAAATCCCCTCTTTTCCTTATAATTTTTCAACCAAAATGAATCTTTTTAAGGGTTTACAATAAGAAGCTTATATACTGGATTTGATTTCTTTATTTTAAAAATATAAGAGGCCCGACCCAACACACGTAGTTACAATTTAAAATCTTTCTTAATATGCATTTTTTTCCCCTCAATGTTAAAAAAAAATAACACCTGTATGCTCTGTAATATAATTCCATAAAGCTATGATAACGAAGACAATAATATTTTAAATATTGGTCTCCCTCTAATCCCTCGTCTTCTGGCAAATTTTTGGCATGAACGAACTCATCCAACTGTTTAAAAGAAAAAGGCTAAAAACCAAATTTGGTTTTATTATCTTACAAGCTGACAGATTAAGAATATTATATACACATATACCATATATTGTATACGTATTTTATTATTATACACACACACGCACGCACGTACTCACCCACGCACACACACGTAATCTATTCATAATTTTAATTATATATTATAAACAATTTTGAACGGGCCAAATTGTTTGCTATCCAATATAGGATGAGTGAAGATCTGTCAAAAGTCGTGAAATGGTACGATCATGATAAATGGTTCATGGAAGTACTGCCTAAGACATAAGCATGTTCCCACATAGACGCTTCAATCTTAAGCACCATATCTCTGAATATGCTGAGATACTTAAACGCTATTGAGCTTACTTCTTTTTATGTTTTTATTCTTTGTTATCAGAAAACAATATTGTTTATTTACAATATTAATACGAAATATGTGATATCAAAACAATCTTTAATCATTTGTAGAATCGCATAAAGAAAGTTCTGTGCTCGTATAATATGGAAAGTGATTAATAACAAATCTAAAAAAAAAAAAAAAAAAAACACGAAGACGAAAATTTGTATGAGATCTTCAAACATTATAGAAATAACAAGTATACAAGGTATGCTGGGCGCTTTTTGGAAGGAATTAAAAGCGATTAAAAAAAAGGAGGAGTGGTATTTTCGTTGAAGAGGATTCCAGAGGTCGTTATGGTATTCCCATTTATCTATATTTAACAATAACCAACTGATATTCCCACATCTTCTCTCTTATTTTTGCGCATACTTATTTACGCAAGCAATAGCTCTAGTTGACTCATGTTTTCTCTAGAAAAACAGAAACACACCCATCCCTATTACTTCGTAAATCCTACTTGAAAGAGAGAGTGTTTGAAGTAATCATATCAATTCATTTCATTTTATTTTATTTTATGTGAATTAACATTCTCTCAAAACTGTTTTTGCACATTATATTAATTGTAATTTCACACTTGACGCACACATGAATACTACAAAGTGAGTGGGATTGAGGACTTTTGGGCAAGTAGTTTTCGTGCTAATCCAGTAGGGTGCTAGTAATTCTGTTTAGTGACCCAACAGTCTTATCACCAGCTGATATCTCTGAGAGGAACCTCTTATCAGGCACTGTTTGAGTATGAAGCGTTATTTTAGTGTGATACATCAAGTGTGGGGTAGTGACTAGTTCCCCCAAAACAACTCATTGCTGGAGTTTCTAAATGGTTGTGTGTGTGTGAGTGTGAGTGAATAAGAGAAAATGATAAAAAGATTCATTTCTACACGAAAATAGAAATTGATTCCCTTCAATCTACAATAAATGATTTCTGAATTAATGACATCGATGAGAGAGGAAGAAAAAAATAAGGTGCCTTTCCTATTGATTACGTTTTTGTTTTCACCATTTTCCGAAGCAAATAAAACAGCTGAGAATAACATGAACAAGATGGTCAGAATGTGATTTATAAATAAATTACTTTACATATATCCCATTAATCGCGTTTACATTGCAATTACATTTATTAGATATTCATTTATAATTTTATGTTCACTTTTTACATTTAATTTGCCAAAAAAATTTGTATTTTTCGCCTTTTTAAAGATATCATTAAAGGCAATTAAGCTATTTACTAATTTTTCACGTAGGCTTCGACGGCCGTCAGATGTATTTACCGTTTCTTCTTCCGGGTTGGACCGTGTCAAATTGTTGTTATTTGCCGAGCTTNTAAAAAACCACAACCAAATAAAATATTTATAAAGAATTTATTTATCTTTTACCAATTTAATAATTTGAAATCAAATAATTAAAACCAATAAAGCGATTTATTAATTATATTAATAACGTTTGGAAATTATCAGTTTGAAGAGGTATTGATGGAGATACAACGGAAACTATGACAGAATACAGATAAGTTTTCAACTTATATTTAAAAAAACACTCGAATCCTTAAATTTCAAAAATCTGAGTCACATTTTATTTTAATAATGATCATATATCATGGTTTCAAGGTATTTTTGGCTTATGTTCTTTAAGAATGCTTTCCCCGCTGTATATTATTTATGAATAAAATTAAATAACAATTATATGGAGATTACCTCTGCTAAATGTTCTTTCCTAAACAAAAATAAATTTACAAGCTTGTAATCTCCCTTACTAAAATACATATTAGAATAATTAGAACAGAACCAAGTATAGGCCCAAAAATTGTACAGGTGATAATGGCCATCAGACTGGTACGCCAAGAAATAAATTATATAAATATATATAACACACAAGCAAAGAAGAAGAATAATCAATGAAGAAAACTGTGTAAAGAAAAATATTAAAGTTTAAACTGCGTTGGTAACTGCAATTGGTAAAAGGCAATTGCAAGTCGAAAGGAGTAGCCACATGCCTTTTTGAGCTAATATTTATATAAATTTTAGGGACTATCATTTTTGGCATCCAGTATTTGGGATCGGAGAAAGCTATAACCGAAGTTTTGTCATTGGAGCAACCTTAGAGGAATTGAGTAAAAGTCTAGGGTAACCAACTTAGCGTTTTTTGAGTCATGGCACCTATAACGTCGATGGGAAGATAAAAAAAAAACAAAGCGTATCGAATAGGTTTGGAAGCGTATAGGTCCTGTTTCGAATAGAAAGGAAGAAAAAACGTCCCAAAGTTGTAAACTGTGGTATGCCATCTTTCTCTTCTGGCAAAAAAAGTAGACTTGTTTACAAACAAACATTGGAATGTTAAAATGTTTATTTCTGTCTTAGTGAATGTATTTATTTTGCTTACTTGTTGGTTAATAAAAAATTGGGGGAAAAAATGCTTCATGAAGTAGTCACTTAGGGATTTTTTATTTCCTTACAATAAAATAGAGGTAACTTTAGCAAATAACAGCCGGCACGATGTGTTGTCCACACACCTACTCTGGTGTATGTAATAATGTTTTTTTTGTGAAATACCGAATTTAGCGAATTAGGCATTTACTTTAATTAAAATATTAAATCGATTCAGTAAATTTTTGACGTTCTAAGGTGTCACCGTAAAAAGAAGAACCTAAGCTCAGCTCCTCAAGAGTTATAAAAAATAAGTTGAAGTTTTTAAATTACAAAACTTTCATTATTAATTTAGATAAGGCTTATTAAAAACAAATTATCCATTTCAGCCCCTTGGAAAGAGGGAATTGGGAGGAGAGAAACCTTCAATCGAACAATTTTCTTCGAGTAATTAAGTTTCTTAAAAGGGAGAGAAGGGGATGAAGTAAGAAAGGGAGGGGATGGCGTACCCTCTCGCTAATTATGGAATACATTTTTAAAGGCAGATCCTCTTCCAGACCCCCCCCTCCCCCTCCATCCAACCATCCCTCTATAAAATCTAAAGAAAATGTGAAACCTCCTTTCCCGGGATTTCTCAGTGTATTTCCCTTCCATGGCCGACCCTTCCACTGCAGGGTCTGACGGTCCAATTAAAACGCTCCAAATTCTCCCTTATCCTAACCCACACCCTCCCCCACCCCTGCCTTCTCCCTGCTCCCCCACCNAGTAATTTTTTTCTTTTTGTGTGTGCACTGCACTCTCTACCCCACCGGTTCTTGATTACTATATATCGCAGCCGCGATATATTTGTGTTTAATTTTCTGTATACACTTATATGTATTTCACCGATTAGGTTATTTGACCGTTGATTTCCAGTTACTAAAACGTCAAGTCAATCTCAATTGACCATAATTCAATTTCAGAGTTGATTTTTGATGAACAAGGGCAATGTGAGTAAGGACAACTTACTGTTCATAAAAAAAAGGACTCCTTCAGTACTTGCGACTTATATAGTAGGGATTCAAATGAGAATTGCCTGAAAACCGTGCTTGTCCTCAATATGAATACCAAATTGTTTTCCTCCTCAAATATCCGATGATATCCAGGTAAAAGTTTTGCCATGGCGGAGATATCCGTCATGTTGGCATGTATTGAGCCGGGAAGGAATCTTGAGTGGGAGAGTATTGGGCGGGGTGGAGGTATCTAGGCCGGGCTGATTGGGATTCCTAACAACTTCCTCTTTGTTGGGGTCCCTCGGATCTGCTCACCGTTAGTCCGGGCCCGCGCCGCTAGGGGCTTCCGCTCGGCGAGGAGGTGGTAGTGCGCCTTTACACTCCGCCATTCACTACTCACATCACTAGTATTTTTAATATTTTATATTATTAGCCTATCGTATATTTGCACTTCTTATTTTTATTGTTGCAACTAGGTCAGAATCAGCTCTATACTGTCAGCTATGACCTCTTTGTTATTCAAGTGGACTTATGTACGAGAATAAAATTCTTCTTCTTACAATTATGCATATGGTCTTTTGGTCTAACCTCTCTCATATTAGTATATAATGTATAGTGGGGGGGGGGTCTATTTGTTAGTTTAGCCCTTTGCTAACCAAATCTCTTTAATTCCATTCATAACATTAACTTTCTTTCAATATGGGCCGTAAAAGAAACATCTAATTACGGCTTTCTTTAGAGGAATAATGAAATCGGCCTTGTTAAACAGTAAACCACTAACCTTCCAGGCGGACAAATCTTAATTTTTTTAAATAGGTGCGCTAGGTTCCGATGATGGAATTGTGTGTCCCGAAAGTGCTACAGCTATAATTAATAAAAAATACATCTTTTAGAAACAATTTTGTTTCAGTACCCATTAAAAAAGAATTTCTTTATCTTTTAAACAATTAATAAGAGGGATAGAATAAAAAAAGGTATCTGTCCCAGCCAGGAATCGAACCTGGATCTCCTGCTATCCGGGCCGGTGTGCTTAACCATTACACCCCCAGGACGCGCTAGATATCTCATTAAATTAATAAAGTAAATGACGAGATTCGACAAATAGTTTGACAATGTCAGCTCCTTCGAGTTTAAGACGAAGTTCTCGTCTTTCTCGTGGGTTAGGCTCTCGCTAGTGTAGAGGGACTTTAATGAGATATCTAGCGCGTCCTGGCAGGGACAGATATATTTTTTATTCTATTTCCTCTCATTAATTGTTTAAAATTTACGTGGGATAAAAAACCACAACCAAATAAAATATTTATAAAGAATTTATTTATCTTTTACCAATTTAATAATTTGAAATCAAATAATTAAAACCAATAAAGCGATTTATTAATTATATTAATAACGTTTGGAAATTATCAGTTTGAAGAGGTATTGATGGAGATACAACGGAAACTATGACAGAATACAGATAAGTTTTCAACTTATATTTAAAAAAACACTCGAATCCTTAAATTTCAAAAATCTGAGTCACATTTTATTTTAATAATGATCATATATCATGGTTTCAAGGTATTTTTGGCTTATGTTCTTTAAGAATTCTTTCCCCGCTGTATATTATTTATGAATAAAATTAAATAACAATTATATGGAGATTACCTCTGCTAAATGTTCTTTCCTAAACAAAAATAAATTTACAAGCTTGTAATCTCCCTTACTAAAATACATATTAGAATAATTAGAACAGAACCAAGTATAGGCCCAAAAATTGTACAGGTGATAATGGCCATCAGACTGGTACGCCAAGAAATAAATTATATAAATATATATAACACACAAGCAAAGAAGAAGAATAATCAATGAAGAAAACTGTGTAAAGAAAAATATTAAAGTTTAAACTGCGTTGGTAACTGCAATTGGTAAAAGGCAATTGCAAGTCGAAAGGAGTAGCCACATGCCTTTTTGAGCTAATATTTATATAAATTTTAGGGACTATCATTTTTGGCATCCAGTATTTGGGATCGGAGAAAGCTATAACCGAAGTTTTGTCATTGGAGCAACCTTAGAGGAATTGAGTAAAAGTCTAGGGTAACCAACTTAGCGTTTTTTGAGTCATGGCACCTATAACGTCGATGGGAAGATAAAAAAAAAACAAAGCGTATCGAATAGGTTTGGAAGCGTATAGGTCCTGTTTCGAATAGAAAGGAAGAAAAAACGTCCCAAAGTTGTAAACTGTGGTATGCCATCTTTGTCTTCTGGCAAAAAAAGTAGACTTGTTTACAAACAAACATTGGAATGTTAAAATGTTTATTTCTGTCTTAGTGAATGTATTTATTTTGCTTACTTGTTGGTTAATAAAAAATTGGGGGAAAAAATGCTTCATGAAGTAGTCACTTAGGGGTTTTTTATTTCCTTACAATAAAATAGAGGTAACTTTAGCAAATAACAGCCGGCACGATGTGTTGTCCACACACCTACTCTGGTGTATGTAATAATGTTTTTTTTTTTTGTGAATACTTTAGAAAGTATAAATGTTAAAAAAATAAGTTTTTACAAGAATTACGTTTACACATTTTTCAGTAACACTCTTATCAATGTAGACTATTTTAAATTTTAATTTTCCTCTAATCCCCCTTCCCTAGGCCTATTTGAGCCATTAAGAAACTCACCGGTACCGATTTGATTTCTTTATTTTCAAAATTTCAGATGTTAGAGTGCATATACAGGCGAATAATTTTCAATAAAAATTTATTTTCCTAAAGTTGCGTAATGTTACCAACATATGACGCGCCCAATTTCTAGGCGGGAAATCAGTTGAAATGCAAACTTAATGACACAATCCCCAGCACGATAGTTGTAACGGTTTGGCTGTTTGAACGAATTAAACTTTTTGATTCTAAAATTATCCCTATAGAGTTGAATAATAAATCTTGTATGTAATAGGTATATTTTCGGAACAAATAAACCTAGATCCGAAATTTTATGAAATTCGATTTAGCCTTTTATGGGAAATTTCGTATCTGGCTTATGATAGACATTTTTATTTAGATACTCCATTCTCGGTTTCAACAGGTCTTGAAAAGTTTAATATGAATTTGATTGATTTTTTTTTAAAGGTAAAAATGAGATTGTATTTTCAAAAAAAAAAATTTAATTCCCTTCAATCAGCTAAACTTTTTATTCCAAGTTTATTGGTTCGACTAATATTCTAATTTGTGATATATTTGTCTGCCGATGCCTTCTTGATTTCATAATGTTATGTCTTTATCCAGTGCTCTACAAAAGCTACGTGGCTGAGAGATCAAAACATTATTCTTGGTTCAATACTTTTATCTAGCTTTCTACAAATTACTGTAAAATCATGTTACGAGTACAATAAATAAAAAAAGTTTTTCAAACTTTGAGCGTTTTGAATATTTCTATAGTTGATGATTTTTGATTCTTTGATCAACCGTTTGATCCTCTTAATCTACGTCAAGCTCCCGATCTCAGTAATGTAAGCCCCAGATCCTGAGATTTTGATTGACTTAACCCACCTCACATCATTAGCGCTTAAATGGTATCCGAAAATCTTGTACTGTTTTGAAGAAATTGCCTTAGTCATTAATATGTGTGTGTTTTTTTTTTAAATTACTGATAACTGAAATTTAATAGATTTTTCTGAGGGACTGTACAACGTTTAATTTAATATTATAAAAATTCAAAATTTATTCTCCGGTTTCTGATTATACCCGTACCTGAGGAAATAGGTGATCCCGCAGTCATAACTAGACTACAATCACCGCTTCACTGCAGCTGATAAAAGGTAAATTGTGGTAAAGAATTACCCAGGAGAAAGATCACGGCACTTTCTGTGAAATAACCATGAAGAGAGAGATAAACAATTGTTTACTAAATGTATTTATTAATTCTCTATATAAGAGGTGAAACCAATATAATCAATCCCCAATATTGTTATTAACATAAGATAAGCTAAACTTTTTTTTTTAAAAAATGTAAAGAAAGATAAATAAATTACTCATTACGTTAGTTCGCAAATTGTAGAAAGGAATCTTAAAACAAACATTTTATTTAAAAGAATTCGAAGATAAAATTTTGAAATGTTTTACAGAAGATAAGGTTGAAAAGACTCAGTGTTTGCTAGATGATTCAACATATCCCAAATATAAGATATTCCATTCTTTTAAAACGTTATTTATAAGCATTGTATAGAAGGCAATCAAGTGTGAATGAATGCTTAATAATAAAACTATTGAGTATTAGATAGACAAATATGAAAAAATAATTAAAGTATCCAAAAAAAAATTAATCCCCCCCCCCAAAAAAAAGAAGTTCTGTTAAATATTAAGTAAAGTTAAGCATAAATTCAGTTTATAGCCATCAAAGGATCTCTTAGAAGGATTTCTTCATAAATTGTTATTTATACCCCAATTAAAAAAAAAAAAAAAAAAAAAATGATGAGTTCTCGCCAAATATAACTTATTCGTTGAAGAGAGCGCCTCTCTCATTCTGTAAATGGGAATATAATATTGCAAGAATAAGGAACGGATGAATACGATTTTTTAAATGAAATCAATACTCACAAATTAAATGTCAGAGTTCATGCTGCAGCACATCTAAATTTACTTGAATTCCTGTTTTAATGGTCTTATTGTGACATGAAGATAAGATGAAATTCCTCCATTGCATGTGACACAATGCAATGTCGTTACATAATAGATGTATTGAGAGTTTTAAATTTTTTCTCAAGATCCAATTGTATATTAAAATCCGTCCATCTTTTATGAGTTTAGAGAGATAGGCAGATTTCCCATGTTTCATTAAGACATAAATGAGAATAAATGACGAATCACATATTTTAAGCAGGAGAGAACAAAAATAATAAAGGAAAGACCTTTAAGCATGACTCTAGACAAGGATTTTTTTTTTTTTTTTTAATTCACTTTACTCCTCTTAAATTTCTTGAATGAGCTGAGCACCATTAAGTTTAACTAAATCGTTCTAAAGTGTTCTCAATGAGGAAAAAGCGATTTGTAATTGAACTTAAGGTCGTCTGAATGACTTTTCTCCATCAGAAAATGAATAAATGAAATTATACTTGTGACGTCACAAGAATTTACATGGTTTTAAAAGTTAATATAAATTAAAGCCCAATTTTTATGGGAAAATACGAAATTTTAGCTTCTAGACAGTTAAACTTATTATTTTGACTTTCATAGCCCAATAATTATGATATTGTTTTAAATGTACAAAGTCTATTCATATTTGTATTGTAGATATTAGAGCTTTATATATGTGTGTGTGTGTTAGAATGATTTGTGCATTTTTCAGTAAGTTAATATGATAAAATTCATACAAAACAAATATTAATGTATTTTTTAATTAAAATCAGCTTAGTTTTTAATTAATTAAACTAAATATTAAGTTTCTCTATTTAAGTTAGTTGATAGTACTAATGAAAACTAACTAATTACGCATGCTAAAAGTTAAAGTAAAATCCGAAAGGAGAGTTTGTTGACCGTAGATATTATTCTAAGATGATTTTAGTTGGGGTTCGGTCAAGGTAGATCCAAAAAACACAAATTTGAAAAATGTATTTTTTAATAAAGGATTATCTGCCAACGTTTCGGCTTACATTGTAAGAAATACAATTTCATGAGAATACAATAATAATTGAAATTAGTATAATAGAGAATAGCAATAATATAATTAATATTATTGCAATTCTATATTGTACTAATTTCAATTATTATTGTATTCTCATGACATTGTATTTCTATAGCCCTGAAGATAGCTTACAATGTAAGCCGAAACGTTGGCAGATAATCCTTTATTAAAAAATACATTGTTCAAATTTGTGTTTTTTGGATCTACCTTGACCGAACCCCAACTAAAATCATCTTAGGTTAAAGTAAAATGTATCTTGTATAAAAACAAAATGTTCTTAGTAGTGTTCGGAGTTTGTTTACTTGTTTTAAGCCATATATTAAGAATCTGACCGATATAATCAAATCATAAAAATAGAAGGCAGAAGTTTAGGTAATCAAATTTTAATGATCCTATATAATACATCAAACAATAGGTAAATAAATAACATTTCCGTGTGAATTCTACAGTGTGTGTACGTTATGTTCAATTTTTACGTTTAATGTAGGACAATGCCAGAGATTACTGAATGTGTTTGAAATTTACTTATCTGTATTTATGTTAATATTAGATACATTAATTGATTTAAGTATTTATGTTTACAGTACGGTAAATTAATCTTCTTTAAATTTGGGTTACTTTATTTGTTGTTTAGGTACAGTTGACAAAGTGGTTTTTGGTGTGCTTATCGCCTTGACGTAAAATGTATGGATTTTTTATAAAATTAATATTGGTTATTTTAAATGAGAATAGCCTAAAAGTATATTGTGTTAATACAGTACTTGCGTCTTCACTATTTACATTCATTAATCCTTAGTTTCATTTATATATTTTTTGATGTATTAAAAAACATTTTTTTTTTTTTACTCAATAATGCTTTATTATTAATGGTTCTAAGAAAAAAGGTTAAGGATGCCTCTAATTTTCAATATTATCATGAAAGAACTTACTTTAGGGGTTTTAAACTCAAAATTATTAAGGATTTGTCTTGGATTTTATTGAAAGAGATTATACAGAACCTATATTTAAACATTTTTTTTTTTTTTTTTTTTAAATTCTAACAACAAAGATTTGACTGTTCTTAGGTGGCTTTAACATCTAAGGCTATCTTTCTATTCATATGTGCCATTCTGTTTATTTTTTTTGTATGAGAACGATTTTCCTGCTTTACATTAAAGAAAATAATAAATTGATAAAGCCACATGAGTATGGTAACTGGATTTGTTTGAAAGACAAACTTGTAGGTAAACTAAAACCTATATAAGTTTCATTAATATTCTTTTATACTAATAATTTATGTGTGAAATATTTCAAGAGACTTAGAGTACTTCTATTGGAGACACTAAAAGACAAAGACTCAAGAAAGACCTATAATTTTTTAGTTTTTAATAAATCCAGAAAAGACATATTTTTCGACTCATCAACAATATTACATGTAAAAAATTTTCTTATCTTGTAACTGAAAAGGAATAATTTGCTAAATTAATTAAAGCTAAGTTATAAAACGGCTTTTCCTAAAAAATATATTGAACATATATATATATATAACAATTTCTGATAAAGATTTTTTCAGTTAACCGTGAAAATTAAGTTTACGTAGGAAACCAAATAAAATTCACATTGAAAATGGGAAAAATTAGAGTTTACGACATGTGTGATAATGTAAGGTATGGCGGACTCACCGAAATACACAGGCTTTTCGCACTTGGGGCAGTTGGGCATGGCTGTAGAGGAGAGAGAGCCGAGAGAGGCTGTCGGGGACTGACTGCAAACCGGTCTGGTACCACTAGCGTTCCTCCCACTCCAGTCAAACTGTACGCTTCTTATCTCGGATGAGGAATTCCCACCTCAACCTCTCCCCCCCACCTCCCGATGCGAGAGAGAGACACACACACATGCTGCTTTACAGGCATGTCCGAGGGGACGTCCTGTTTTTCGAGAGCAGCACGAATGCACAAAGCGCCTCAATAAGCTGATAATGCTTAGCCTATCTGAGTGGGGTGAGCTCTGGGGTTTTGTATAACTACAGAAATATACGGCATAGAGGCCTAGTGGAATTACCATGGCCAGCCAGCATCTTTCTACCATATCTATACATCGGTAGGCATTTATATCTTCAGAATGAAATGTACTTATAAAACTATTTCACAGATAACTAATAAATGTTCTATATATAGTTTTTTTTATTACAACCTTTATTTACATATCACATTCTGTTAAAAGTAAATAAAAACATTTTGTAATTTGATTACAATGAATAATAGAAAAAAATTACATTAACGAAAGTCACATGAGGAGAGAAGGTGACCAGTGACACCACTCTCAAATTATTTACAGACTATGTCCCCAGGAGGTCGCGGGGCCATCTTTGTTTGAGCCGACGGGGAGGGTTGTAGGGGTTGGAGTTGGAAGACAATGTCTGTGCTAGTGGATTAGGATGGAATGGCAGTTTACTGTGGAAAAGGCTGAAGCGGGAAGAAATTAGATCCTGAACAAAAGGAATATTGTAATATTGGAGAAGAGAGGAATTGGATACGTAATAGGGAGCATTTGTCATTAATATATAGTTTTAAAACTATATATTAATGACAAATGCTCCCTATTACGTATCCAATTCCTCTCTTCTCCAATATTACAATATTCCTTTTGTTCAGGATCTAATTTCTTCCCGCTTCAGCCTTTTCCACAGTAAACTGCCATTCCATCCTAATCCACTAGCACAGACCTTGTCTTCCAACTCCAACCCCTACAACCCTCCCCGTCGGCTCAAACGAAGATGGCCCCGTGACCTCCTGGGGACATAGTCTGTAAATAATTTGAGAGTGGTGTCA
>KZ808366.1:44073-55052 GCA_000696205.2 Oncopeltus fasciatus
ATATAATTTTTTCATATTTTGAATATGAATATATAATAATAAATTTTGAATATATATATAAAGTCAGACATTTGAAAATTGATTTGTATTCAATTGCAATGAGCCTCGAATTATATATACGGAAGGATAAAAATGAATTAGGTACTAATGATCTATTTAGTGCTGAAAAATTTGAAATATTTTGAGTTCCGTTTACCTGGAATTTGAATTTGAATCTGTTTCTCACTCCAATTAAAAATAAAGAGTCCTAGAATAGGAGTATTAATATATTATGTATTTTTCTATATCGTTTTCGTATACATAGCTGCTAATCATGTCACTCCAGAAATACTTATCAGGATACGTTTCGAATCCTGAAACTGACCCTTCTTTGTTCCTCGATTGCCGAAATTGGGGAGGTGGGAATCGGTAATCATTCCCTCTGAGAATTAACAGGGCAATGTTAATGTTTCAGTTTCAATGTCTGTTACTTTTTTATTTATTTATATCTTTAAATTAAAAGCTTGTCCTGAGTCCTGAATGTTAAGAATAGGACGGCAATCTGTTGATAGCCATAGCTACCATGACCTATGTGGTTGAAAGGGAGACAAACACTAATTAAAAAAAAAAAATGTAAAAACAAAGTAAAATAAATCTTCAAAAGTTCACTTAATTACATGTAAATGGGTAATAAAAGTGTAAATGTTTAGTTAATGTTGTTTACCGTTGACTAAGAACTCTTTTTCGTAGTATAATATTTAGAAAAAAAAGAGAGAGAGAGAGAGAGAGAGAAAAGAAGTTTTCTGACATTTGTATGTCAATCTCTTCAGGGACTTTTAACATGAAAAGAATCTCTCTACGTATTGTTTGGTCCTCTAAAAGAGATTAGGTGTCCGCACGAAACAGCTAAGACCCATGGGTTAGTTTAATAATAAAATATACTTATAAGGTTTTTTTTTTTATTTTAATCCTTACCAGGACTTTATATGTTCAGCAAATGCCTACATCTGTCTATCAGACTGAATATTTTCTCTAATTAAGATAAGAGATAGAATAAAATTCTTGCATAAGTTTATTACATTGCCTTACTCACTGTGCACACACAAGAATGAGCCCAGTACTTGCTCAGATCCTGCCCGGTACACATAGGGGTGTCTTTCTCGCCCGTCTTATATTTTCTCAGCGCTCCTAGTTTCCATTCAATGAAAAATATCTAAGGTGAGATTAACTCTTTTCACTCTGGGCGTACGTACACCTCTCACCGGTTTTAATTAACTTATTTTTCGTGGCAGACTGATAATTCACTTGTTCTACTATTTATACATTTAATTTTCCCTTCAATCAATAGAAAATTATTGCCAGTTTTTTTTTTTTTAAATTAAGTGTTAGTCTTACTTTCGATCCCTTAGGGTCATGGAGGGAGGGGCAGTCTACAGATTACCCCCCCCCCCCCCCTTCTAAACATCCATGGATCAGGACAAGCTTTTAATTATCGATAAAAGCTTTCCCTATACCTGAAGGATCCCATTGCGCACCTCAGTTCTTCTTTAATTGCCTAAATAAGTTGACAGATAAAAATATGTTGAATTTTCATAAAATCAGTTTTTGCTTTTTTTCCGCGAAAATGAGCTCTAGTTTTATGTGCAGAATATTAAAAATTTAACAGAATAGTTTAATATTTGAAATATGTATGGGTAGGTATTATTAAAGGACGATTACGGTAAAATTATTTTATCAAAACCGACAATAATATTAATAATAATTAGTAGAGAATTTATGGGGGTTTGGTCAAGGTTGATAAAAAAAAGTATTTTTCTTAATATTTGTGGACATTTTGGCTTAGTTACTACTAATAATGAATGTCTTAATATATGAATTATGTTCTTTGAACTGTTTTTCTATCTAATTTATTCGCTCATTAGTTGGGTTTTAAATGTTACTAATTTCACAAATAGCGGCACGAAATAAAAATTTACTTGAACTTGCCAGAAAACATAAATCGTCTGAAATAGAGAAACAACAAGACTTGTTTTTAATTGAGTCACGGCCAGAGGCCGACACTCAACCCAGATAGCGTAGCGGGACTCAGTGTCGTATACGATTTCAGCTGCTCTCTCGAGGATAGAGTTATGTCTACATGAAGGTGTACAGAACATGTTCCCTCTCACTGTGCACCACGACTGAGATGCAGCCAGGAGATTCAGGCTCCTCTTTCCCAGGTGGTCTGGGTATTCCTTGCCCCTTCCTCAAGACTTACATGCCTACATAAAGAGGTACACATTTGCTCAGCAGCGTGCACCGTAGGCGGACTCTCCGATCCCGACCGTTTCGGCTGCTCACCCGCCAGGGAGGAAGCACGCCATATTGGGCATCACCTCTGTGGCCCTACATGGCAGTCAGCTGAGGCAGGCGTACAAGGCTGTATCGAAGGTCTCCCCGTAAATCTGGGACAAGGCTAGTAGCCTCTTAGTCACTCCATGGGTCAGTGAACTTTCACAGTTATATGTTACAGTTTTCTTAAATGCACTTTCTCTCTACCATCGAGTTCTCCGCGGTTTAGTTTTAAATCCCATATTAAGCAAAATAAATCTCAAAAGCTGATACTACAGTACTTAGTATGTATATAGAATATTCGATCAGTAAACTTTATTTTACCTAATAATTAACTATTGTAATTGACATGGAAAATCAAAATCATAACCCCTTTTTCTCTAATTATCGGAATTCGATATGGAAGTTTCATGAATTAAAGTAGTAATAGAATTGCCGTTATTAGTTTTTCTCAAATACCAATAATTAAATTAAGGATTTTTCAAAGGGGTTGAACGGTTCACTTTCATACATGGAAGCTCTACGGCAAATTTCATTTGAGCTTCAGCCAATAGCTCTAGGGGATTAAATTAATATTTAAATTGGGCGAGCCTGTTAAACTTTGACCTGAAAGATTCCCCTATAAAAAGTACAAATAGATACATTTTCCCCCTAGTTGTTTTACGTTGCATCCCCGTAGGTTCTATATAAAATAATAGTTTAATTTGATTAAGTTTTAGAGATTATTATTTTGTTTCTATCGAAATTCAGTATAAAAAAAATTAAAAGTTAATAAGTTTTGCAATTTTAGTAACTTTTATAAAAATAATTAGCGGAAGAGTTCCGTAGATTTATTTGAAATATATGGTTTATTTTGTAGAGCGGCTTTTTTTAATCAAAAACCGAAGATTTGAAAATGATGCTGTCAGCGAAATAGGGAGTGAAATATTTTTTTCACGAAACTCTATATCCATCGTACATTTAATTATAAAATATTTCATACCATGAACATAAACGGTATTTATTTATTTGTTATCTCCTATGCAACCTATAAGGTCATGGTGGGAGGAGCTGTCTTGTGCTACAGGCATTTGAATTAATTTGTCTTAGAAGTTAGGCCTTCTTGAAATGAATGAAACTAAATTATTATTCAACAGCGAAAGGGGAAATGACCTGTACAGAGTATGTACGCACACTAGCACCCTCAATTTTTAATGAAAACAAATACGGCAATTTATCTTATTTTTGTTAAGTAGAGTGAGTTCGTGAGTTGTTAAAATCTGTCGAGTATGAAGGGTAGTTTAGAGGGCGACAAAAATTATAATCTTAATATATTTGTTACTACTATCAGCATTATGAAAAAAATTAATTACTAATTAAATATATATATTGCTAATATATCTTAAATCATAAAAATGATTGTATTATCATTTTAAAAAGGAAGTGCATATCAAAAATATATTTAAAATTGTAATTCGAGAGTTGGTTGGACCCTCAGTTACAAAATATTTTGGGCTTCGTTTTTCAAATTGTTAAATGAATTTTTTTTTTTTTTTTTTTTTTTTTTTTTTTTTTTTTTTTTTTTTTTGCTAGGAGTAGAAAGAGGAGGTGAGGTAGTTCAGAGGGTAATTTAGTGAAAAAATTAATAACCAAGTAAACAGAAAATTTAATTTTATTAAAATATATTACAAAAGGCACAGAATAAGGATGACATTTTAAAATTTATTACGATGATAAAAATCTTCCCTCCCTTGACCTAATGCCACTATCAGAGATATGTTTTTTTAATTTTATAAGGATATCATTAAGAGCAGGGGTTTATATGTTTTTTTTTTATATACCACCTGGATTTAAAAAAACAGCTCTCATTCTTTACTCAGCCCTGAAGAAGCCATAACATGATGTGCGAAAGCTCGGCAACTATCAACAATTTGACACGGCCCAACCCGGAAGAAGAAACGGTAAATTTTCATGTTTTGATAAGTTCATATTGTTAAAGACTTGGGGAAGCAGGAAATGCGAGGAACAGACCCATAAGGAAAGGGGCCAATTGCAGGTGGGCGGCCACCTGCTTCCTCATGACACCACTACACTCAGAAGAGGAAATCCTATTTTCCAGGGAAATCTAGAAGGGCCTAGAAAGATCTATAGAGGTATACTAGCGGCTGGCCATCGGCTCTGGAGTCAGTGTCAAATCGCGTGTCTCTCAGAAAGTCGGCTTGATCGTGGCTCTTGCAGTATTCGTGACAGTGATAAGTGAAAAGTGTCAATAACTAGTAAGCGCAGACAATTTAGCAAGTCCCTTGGAGGCCTCTTTGTAAATAAGCAAATGCAATTTATTTGTACATATTTGTTAATTAGTCTAAGTAATTTATACTTTCTATTTATATATTTATTGGTTGGTAAGGACGGTAGGTTCGCTTGTTATCTGTAATTGGTAGGGTTACTTATTTGATTAATTTATTTTTGTTCTTAATTATTATTGATCCGAAACCCATAAAAATATGAAAAAAACAATCACGATGGGGAATTAGCTCAGTTAGCGCTGATTTATTTATTTGAAATTTATATTTATTCGTATTAAATAAAAACCTTGAACGATAACGACATATTCAATCAATTATAAATTATCGAGCTTGGTGCGCATGATTACTCTCTCGACTTTAGTTTGGCTTGTAGCAGATTCAGTATTAGTCTCGAAATACTTAAATCGAAGTAAGTATCGCTACCAGATAGAGAAAAATCTTTTTTCCGCGATATATTTGGCGACGGAGTTGCCAATGTTGATGCAGACCACGTATTTTTATTACTAAACGTAAAGTTCGGCTTGACTCGATATTCCATATATTCAGGATGTCCATACAACTCTTTATCTGTCAGCTCAAACACCGCTATGGCTACTAAGTGAACTAACTCTAATAAGTGTTATTAAACACGTAAAGGTACCGTAACCTTTTCTCATGTTACATAATGGCAATGAGGTCACAACACAATAGTCAGCATAGAGATACAACAACAGTGAACCTGCATAGGGATCTTAAATCGGCACTGGGATCAAATACGCCATAGATGATTACTTGAAAATTATGTTTTAATATAAAATATATATTTGTACTTATTGTTGTTTTATTATAAGCAATAGGAATGAAATCGTATCTTTTATGATAATGCATCTATGAAATTGATCTTGGATGTGATAACTACTCACTTTCATGAAGTATAAATCTTATAGGCTTTTAGTAAAATATTTAATACGATTTTTTTTTTAGCCCAATTATTTTAAAGATTTATTTTAGCTAGAGGTAAATTTGTTGACCGACAAGTTTTATGAAGAATTCGGTCTTGGTAGTTGAAGAATTAATAACTAATTTGTAACCATAAAAGTTTTTATTTTAGCCAACATTTTGGGCTGAATTTCAGGCCCTCATCTCCCCATCACCCTATTTGTCCTGTCGAAGGTCTGAAATTCAGGCCAAAACTTTGGCTAAAATATAAACTTTTTTGTGAAGAGAGTTTGTCAGGAATTCGATCTTGGTAGTTGAAGAATTAAAAACTAATTTGTAACCAAAAAAGTTTTTATTTTAGCCAATGTTTCAGCCTGAATTTCAGGTTTTCTTCAGGACAATACATAATATACTATAAAAATAATATATGAACATGTCTATGATAATAATTTAACTAAGAAAAAATAAATGAAAATATAAAACTGTGTGTAATGAACTATATAAATGTTTTATAACTGATCAGTCACGATGTAGAGATGGTTGAGTAGGAGCCTCTTTCTACTCATCATCTGATTTGGTATGTTATCTCAGAATATTTTTTTTTCTTTCCAATATGTTCAGTATCCATTTTATATAGTCGATTACACTCAGTTTTATATTTTCATTTATTTTTTCTCTGTTCCTTTTTCATATTCAGCCCTGATGAAGGCTTTAAATTCAGCCTCTAACTTTGACTAAAATAAAAACTTTTTTGGTTTTAAATTAGTTTTTATTTCTTCAACCAAGACCGAATTCTTGATAATAGGCTCTTCTTATTTTATTTGTCTTCTAATTGTTTACTATTACTTGACACTTCATTAATATGGCCAACTCACTGATTAGTTCACGCATAATTAAGATACAAGTTAGTTAGTTCACCCTTTACAGATACAAAGACTGGCATCCCTACTCTCAGGAGAGAATAATTTGATATGGTGCTTGACTTTGATGTAACTCCTTAAACCCTACACAGATTCATAAATATTTTTGACAATTAGTTATTAGGTTTTATAATACTGGTAATATTGAGATTTCCAAAATGAGTGCTTAATGAATTCAATTTTAGCGAAAATTAAATACAGAGTAACTTAATCTGTTTTGACTCATTTCACCACAAACTGGACGCCACTAAAAACTATATTACTAAACTCATACAGACTCAGAAAATACTCTTGAAAAGGTTTATAAAGTTACTACATTTACAATAAGCTTACAACACTTATGAAACAAATTTTGCTGAATTACTAATGGATTATTGTAGGAATATAGCCTTTCCAGTTTTTTCTGAAATTTTTAATTAATTATTAGGCTAACTTTTAAGAATGAGAAATTCAGTCACTTGACCTAGCACTATCTATGATAACAAATTACTACACATCAAATAAACCTCTGCCATCATTTATACATCAACATATCTTAGTGCAAACTACCACAAGAAGACAATTCCCACAAAATTCACTATGCTCAACAGCTCTTGCTCAACCAATTTTTACTTTATTACCAGGAAAAATTCATTTATCTCTAGAAAAATATCTTCGATTCAAGGTCAATTTATTTTAAACCTGGAAATCCAGGGATTCAAACCCCACAAAGTCCATTTAGTAACTGATCATATCAGACACCCGATAGACTGAAAGCATTTCTTCCAATATCTATGTCCACCCCACCTAGTGGACTAAAACTTTGATATATAATTATACCTGAAAATACAAAAATTATTTACCAACTAAAGAAATCTCAGAGACGGAACTAGAAATTACAGCAATGACTGAAGAACACAATACACAGAAGATATTTTAGAAGACACCAACCTTGACCCAAATCAAAATAATACATATACATATAAAAGCATTTGGACTTATTCTTATATGCACTGACTTAAATTTAAAAATGTTATCTGACTATGGTAGCTTTTTTGTCAATACTTATATAGCATAAGAATATTTTTTTTTTTTTAACTTTTATTCATTTATTACATTCTGTTAAAAGAATATTTAAAAATAAAATAATTGAAAACCCTTTAATTAGTCACAGTACTTTGTAAATTCAAGATAAAATACAGCATTTATTAACATCCCCAAATTACTTAATCTTAGTGACCTCGAGCTCAAAATAAAGGTGTTTTAAATCTTCTATATTTTGATTTACCGCAAGGAGTAGATAATTAAAGGATTTGTTGATTTTCTGAAAATCAAATTTCAGACCTTCAAAAATTCCATAGGTTTAAAAGTTCTCAACATTATATCACCATAAGAAAACAGTAATAAAACTGAAAAACAAAAAGAAAAGAAAAACAAAACTTATGAAAGTAAAATTTTGGCCCCAAATGAAGAATTTTTAATCTTCTAATATTAAAATAGATAATTTTAATATAAAAATAATCAAATGTGGATTAATAAATGATTTTTGCTTCATTTTAAAACAAACTACAGGCAATTTAGACAGTGATTATAACAGTGAATGATATAAAAGTTTATTTAAACCAATTTTTATGTAGACTTTATACCTCCGAAAAATTGTATATTAAAATCCAATAATGTACTTATTGGCATTTAAATAGCAATTGTAAAAAGTTTGAGTACTTTCATTACCAGAACAGTTTCAATATACCAGATATCAGCAGATATAAGGCGAAAATTATTAACCTACATAAATTAACTCATTGTAAATTGATTAAATTGGAAACAACATCAAGTTTCATCAACCTCATCTTTTAGATCCACCACCAATGAATTGCTGTAATGCCTAAAATGTCTTGAGTAAAATATCCATCTACAATAAGATGAATTGATCTTCTGGTACATCATGCACTATAAGTTATGAAAAGCTGATTATTTAAAGTCCAAAATTTAAATTTTAAGACAAGCTTCTCAAAATTATTACAACCCTTTGTTCAATTGAATAAACTATATTGTATAATTTTACACACTATAGGATAATATCTCCTTATGGCAGCTACTATTTCCCTTATTAAGTAATAATTATATCGATATTGTATTCCAACAATTCCTAAAATCTTCCACTTGTTCCATCTCCTCGCTCTAGTCGTGAAAAGCTGCACTTCCCTTTACAATTATAATACTTTTGCAATAAGTTTCCTAGTTTATATTTTTAGAAGTATGATTACTAATTAGTACTTATTAAAATAAGTATTAAGTAGTTTTCTCTAATTAAGATAAGAGATAGAATAAAATTCTTGCATAAGTTTATTACATTGCCTTACTCACTGTGCACACACAAGAATCAGCCCAGTACTTGCTCAGATCCTGCCCGGTACACATAGGGGTGTCTTTCTCGCCCGTCTTATATTTTCTCAGCGCTCCTAGTTTCCATTCAATGAAAAATATCTAAGGTGAGATTAACTCTTTTCACTCTGGGCGTACGTACACCTCTCACCGGTTTTAANCAATTATAATACTTTTGCAATAAGTTTCCTAGTTTATATTTTTAGAAGTATGATTACTAATTAGTACTTATTAAAATAAGTATTAAGTAGTGTACTCCAAATGTATTAAATAATGACTTTTAAAACTGTAAAAAGTTCAGGAGCTATATTTTTTATATATTAAAATAAAAAGAATCTGAACTATATATTCTTATAAGAACTGCACTATGTAAGCTTTTATTCCTTTGTATCAAACACTTCACTTAAGTGATCTCACTAATTTTGAATGAAAGTAAATCTCTTTTTAAAAAGAGATGATCTTAGTAGAAGCTAGTACAAAAGAATACAATTGCAAAAAAAAAAATCATTTCCTTTAACCAACTGTTTTTAACCCTTCCTTTTAAAGAACAAATATGGTCTTTTAGTTTTTGAAATTTTTTTCTATAAGAAATTTTTCATATTTTCATACACTGAGTCACCTATTTGCATTTCTAATTATTTAGCTAGTTAACACTTGACCCATGGTTGCTGCTGTTTTAGTAATACTCCATTTCATTGCATACAATAAAGTAATTTTAAAACAATTAAATGAATTTTTCATTATTTACTTCACTTGACTTATTTAAAATATTATTATGGATTATTATTTTTAACTTTTGTTTGTTGTTTAATTTCTGTTAAACCCTATATGATTATTATAAGATGCTTTTTTGTTGGGGTTCAGTCAAGGTAGATCCGAAAATACAATTTTAAATATGTGCATTTTTTAAATTATCTGCTAACGTTTCGGCTTACATTGTAAGCCATCTTCAGAGCTATCATGAAGGCAAGAGGGGACATTTATGAGTAAAGGCATCTTCAATCTGATATTGCACACAAGCTGACATACTTTTCAAGGTATTTTATAATGATTGCAATTATACATATAAGAAGTATATAAATATTGATAGAGATATCAACATAAACAACAAAATGTATGTGTGAAAAAAAACTAAGCTAGTATCAGTACACTTATGGGTCAGATATGGGAAACAGTTATAATTCAAGTTAAAAATGCATTTGGTAAACATACATATACATATAAAAGCATTTGGACTTATTCTTATTACAAAAAGAGGGTGAAGATACATAACCACCATAAACATTTAAAATATCATGCTAATCAAAGTTTTCATAAAAATATAATGGAAAATAGATTTTAAAAATGAGATTTTTCATGTTTTGTGTTTTGTAACTTTAATAAACTAAGAAATATAGATATATTAATATTTCAATTTGACTTTCTGTACATGATTATTTTGGGGGATGCTCCTCCTTTCCCAATTCAAATTAATAAATGAATTAGTTTAAATTAATAAATGAATTAATAAGTGAATCCATCTAATGACTTACTAATAGCTCACAAATTTTGTTCTCTGTTTTATAAAAGTGAGGGAATAGCTCAACCCTTTACAGTAAAATATATCTATATTTGCTCTAGGAAGAATGGAATACGGTACATTCTGGATCCTGGCCTTCTCAAAGGTCCATTGCAATCCAACGTGATCAATCAATGCTACTTTGACTGAGTACATTTAAGTTATATTTCTGTTCCTGATACTTCCTTGGACAAATTCCCTCATAGTATGTACTAGTAGCACGCCCCTTGAGTCCACAAATTTTTATAAATTGAACATATTTATAGTAGTAGAGGAAATAAGAATTAATTACTTGTTTTCTTCCTCAATGGTTGATCTCTAATTTTTCAAATTAGTTTTTATTTTTATTTCAATTTATCAGTACTATAAGTCTTATCTTATTATACTGGCTATGTGACAACTTGCCTGTTTCAGATATCTTAAGTAGCATTTATTACACATCAATAATGCATCTCCATTATCTACTGGGTATTGCCCATTGGAAGATGCAGCCATAGCTTCTAGTCAAACAAACTCGTAAACTCTTTCAAAAAGAACTGTCCAACCCTAGGAATATTCATGACATATCTCCTGCTTTATCAGTCTACTGAAAATCTCAATAACTTTGAACAGAATATATATATA
>KZ808366.1:76299-96817 GCA_000696205.2 Oncopeltus fasciatus
GATAATCCTTCATTTAAAAAAATACATTTTTTTAATTTGTGTTTTTTCGGATCTACCTCGACCGAACCCCAACTAAAATCATCTTAGAATAATATCTACGGTCAACAAACTCTCTGAACATACTTTTATTATTTTTATTTATTTATTTAAAAGTAAATTGCTGATGCCTATGCTGCTGCTAATTGACAATGAAGAGGGCTTCGGTTTTAATTGAGTGGTCTAGGGAATTTTAAGGCGACATGGTTGGCGTCAGATGGGTGGAACAATGTCTTCAGCGGCTGACGGTTTGGGGATGTCGTCCCTCCAGTTTGAGTCTGACAGGTGCCAGAGCGCGGGCAGATGCGGAAAGACAGGAATAGCCCAGCGACTCGGCTATAGGTCAATGGGAGGGGGTGATGAGCTGACTCATTCCCCTATCCCGCCTTTAAATAGGCCTAGCCAATCAGCTTAAAGGATACGCCAAAACCAGTGTCTGGACGTTAAGAATAGAACTCTTCAAAGGAAATATCCACATATATGTTGTGTGATATATCAACTCACTTGAACATATGTACAAATTATATTGATAGCACTGGCGATATAAATGGTTTATAAAGACTATTGCGTTTGACAAAAAATAAAATATCATTGTCATCTTAGCACATTAGGGCCCTAAAGCCCAGCTTGTCAGTTAACATGACATAAAGGAGGAAACGAGAAGGGGATGTTTTCAACTGAAAGCAGGTGTAGAAAAAAAAAATTAATAATACACTTTTAGTTGGTCTTTAAATGTATTATTAATTCAGGAGCAAACATATAAATTTCCATTTCTTGAAGAAATAATATTACATTTCTTATAGTAAATATTACATTTAAAAATATTAATTTAGTTGTGGTTTATTATCCCACGTAAATTTTAAACAATTAATGAGAGGGAATAGAATAAAATATGCATCTCCTTAGTAGTCCTTAGCAATCCTCCATAGCAATCCTCCTTAGTAGTCCTCCTCCTTACCACCTTAGCAATTCTTCTTAGCAGTCCCTTAGCAATCCTCCTTAGCAGTCCTTAGCAATCCTCCTTAGCAGTCCTCCTTAGCAATCCTTAGCAGTCCCTTAGCAGTCCTCCTTAGCAATCCTTAGCAGTCCTCCTTAGCACTCCCTTAGCAGATCCTCCTTAGCAGTCCCTTAGCAATCCTCCTTAGCAGTCCTCCCTAGCAATCCCTTAGCAGTCCTTAGCAATCCTCCTTAGCAGTCCTTAGCAATCATCCTAATCCCCCCTAATCCTCCCCCTCCCCCTGTTCGAGTCCTGGCTGGGACAGATAGATTTTTCATTCTATTCCAATTCTCATTAATTGTAGTAAATATGTTTTTTAAAGTTCCTTGTTAAAAGCAATAAATTCAATTCCATGTCATTTTTCTTTATCAAGGACTAAAGAACTTATACCACCTATTAACAACATATCTTTAAATTTATCGATTTCACATAGGGAATAAAATTCCCTAGAAAAATCGATAAATTTAAAGATATGTTGTTAATAATAAATTGTCAAAACTGTATATATGCTGATTCCGAATGTTTTGGAAAAAAAAAGGAAAAAAAAAAAAAAAAGAGTTGTTTGTATTTATTTTGTCATTTTTCAGATTGACCAAAGTTGTGTTGCTGCTGAACTTCTGGAGGCAGGTGATAGAATAATTGAAATAGAGGGCATAGAAACAAGCAAACTGAGAGTTGACGAGCTTCAAGCTCTCCTGGGGAACCCCAGTAAGAGACTCTCTATGGTTGTTCTAAAGAAAAATTTGCCAAAAGGAAATTGCAGCGTGCGTAAATCGACTACTGAAGAAGTTGCGACAGTCGAAGAAACAAGGGAAGAAATTGAAAGGAAGAAAGAATATGAAGTCGTTTTGGAGGTATCGCCAAGGCAGTCACTCGAAGATGTCATGAAGACTATAAGGGAGAAAATTGAAAGAGGAGAAAAGCTTGACGCTAAAGAACTTCAAATAACATCTTCATTAAATACAAACATACAGACAAGTACTGTAACAATGGATTCTATAAAACAAAGAATTGAAAGAGACTACGGTATGAATAAAGAAATCCAGAAGTTAGGCCCAACTCAAAAAACCGAAGTAATGAAGCGAAAAGAAAAGTTCATGCGTGAGCAAAAGAAAGAGGAAATAGTTCGGTGCGAGAAAATGAAACAAGAACAAAATGTTATGGAAGAGAGAAAAAAAAAAGCCAATGCATTTTGGACGGAACCTCCCAGTGATTTAAAGAGTGCCATAAAGAATAGTCAATATTGGAAAAGTAGTGATACCGACGAAAATTATTCAACGAGTGCAATATTTAGTCATCTCAATGACTTGCACAATACTTTAAGAAAAGGAAGTGCACGTGACGAAAAACGACAGTTTTGGGAGAACTGCAGAAAAAAATACGGGTGGGATCCTCCAGCAACAAAGTACAACGTTAGTCATCGACCTACGTCTCAAATGGACATCAGGTCGAGATCGTGTGAGCCAGAACATTTAGACTCACAGAATCCATTTAAACGTGAAGACTATAGACAAACAAATCCCTTTTACTCTCCAACCCCAACCAACCCGTTCTACTTAGAATCCTGCAACAAATCTGCCAGCGAAGATAATCTAAGCTCAATACAATTAGTTGTACCACAAAGGCCCAGTTCAAGCACAAAAATTCAAAAATCAGTAGAGGATTTATCTATGCAGTCATGCAAGGAATCGACTGCAAAATCGGGACAGGAATGCGGAGAAAAAATGCAGCAGACGAACGAAGCTTACCGAGAGGATTTCACAAATAAGTGCGAGTTCTTCGAGAGGGCTACGTCTGTCCCTACCACCAGTTGTGTAAAGAATGCACAAGATATTGTTTCTGAAAGATTAGCCATGGCGTCCAATACACAATTGCGGAAACCTTCAGAATTTATAAGTGATGTTCAATCAGAAAGTAGAAGAGCTAATTTATCTACTTCAAGTTCCGAAAGGGAAACAGTATCAGAACCAGCCCAAGATAGTTCACAAGTTAAAGAAGATATAAATTTATCTACTGAAGTAAGCGAAATCAATTCTGAATCCTCAAGAAACATTCGGTCTGAGCACAAAGCTTTTTTAGGACAAAGTGTGCTAAGGCAGTCTGTTTCAGGATCAACGAATATTTCAAGTAGAATTAATGAGCAGGCTGGATTAGCGCTAAAAAAACAACAAATTGTTTCTGAAAATTTAAGATCACCAGTTGTATCAGATATTGCGGCAGATTCTCTAGCCATTTCTGAAAAGACGAAAACAGCTGAACCTGTAAAATCTCTAACCCAACAATTGAGTATGGAGAATGAAATAAAAAACCACCCAATAGTTATTGCCGCACAGCAAAAAGAATGTGTTGCTTCTCAGATTTCAGAATCGCAGACGAAATTGAGTCAGCAAACTGGAGCCACACAGTTCGCTAGAACTGCGAATGAGGCATTGAAGGAGCAAAGAGAAGCCCTTAAAAGCGACAGCTTTTTGCAAAAGTGCAATGAAAGAATTAATGAAACTGCTCAGCAGATAGAAGCACAAATGCAGGAATCAATAAACCGAATCAAGGCAGAATCTGAAAAGCTCTGCTCACTGGATGTTAGCAAGGGATGTCGCGTTATCACCCAAGGGGAACTGCTTTCCAATGCTGGTCAAATGACCAAAAATGAATTAGAGAGAAGTGTCATTCCAGATTCAACAGCCTTTCCTGGGCTGACGTATTCCGGGGTGGCGGAGTACCAGAAGCGCTCCTTCTCAGAGAGTTCCTACGAGAAGGTTACCAAGACAGGCTCCCCATTCGAGAACGTCGAGTCCGCCTGGAAAAGGGAATACAGGATGGCGACTCCGGGCGGGGCCAAAGAGGAGGTCTTCAAGGAAGCTTCGAGAATTGAGGAGCTGAGAGAGGCTGCTGTAGGAAGTGGAATTGAGGCATCTTTCAGGGAGGTGACTCAGTGGGACCAGCCTCAGCCATCATTCGAGTACTCCTGCGGATACACGTGAGTTATACATTTTGTACTATTTTCTCCAGTTGTACTGAATGTTTACTTCATATTTTATCTTTTTATTTAAATTCATTAATCTTATTTATTTTCTTTTTTTTTTTATTTGTAACATTTTCTAGAACCTATAAAGTACATTTGCTAGTTTTTCATTAGTGGTTTTTAATAATTGTTTTTCAATAATATCTATAATGCATGCTGTTTTAAATTGTGTTTGAATATGTGCAATAGATAATGTGTCTCTCACTATTCATTGGCTAAAAAAGCCATTATTCATTGGTCATAAAAGCTGGACTCGACTTAGGTTCCTAGAATCTCATTTTTCATTGTTAGGATTTTTCCTGAACAGAAATATAGATAAAGCACTTGTTTCGAAATAATGCGCTTAAAACAATAAACTTGTGTTACAAACTTCTCATATAATGTCATATTGCAAAAGCCTAAGGTTACTTGAGAACTGTAAGCCATGAATACATAAAACTATACAATTGTGAGTTTTACTACTTATAAATATAACTGTGGGAAAAATATTATAAATATTTTATTTTGACTTTTTTTAAATATTAATGTTTACTTTTCGACATGTACATATATTTCTTAGAAAATGTTTTATTTTATACTTAAATCAATATTTAATATATAATATATAATAATAATATATTTAAGTCAGTATACAAATAGTATAGTTCATACATTGAGGGACAAACCACTTATTGATTATATTGATCTGAATATTTTCAAAAATTGAAGGCTTAATAAATAAATGTTACAGCATAATGTATAAACAGTGTAGATTTTGATTAGAATTCGTATTTTTTTTTCTCTTTGTGAAAAATACTCTATTCTATTTCATATTCTACATGTCACACTGTCTTCCTCTTTTCTATGAGTCCGACACGTTCACCATCTGATTTGAGTTTTTCTGTCTAACACTTTTGGTCGTAAAATGTATTCTTATAGCTATCTATTATGCCACACTTTTAACATTTTCAGCTCTTTTTTTTTTTAAAAAAAGCTTAATATCAATATAATTTTTAATATTATATTAAAACAATACTTATTAAAATTTTAATACTAAATAAATCTTTACTGTTTCAAGGATTATAAACATTGTTAATATTACTATTATACAAGTTAATAATAATAATAATTACTAATTAGATATTCTGGGTATTATAATATCGATCTTAAATTATCTAACCAAACCATTTTGTTGTAAACCATTTACACATTGAATTTTAAGATTGAAAATAATAGTGCTTTGTTTCCTGTACCAATATAATTTAAGGAAAACTATTTCACCAATTTTTAACACATCCAGTTACCTTAAGCATGAGTTACTTTTCTTTTAAAATAACATTAATAATAATAATTGACAAAAATAATTGTCAATTGGCAAACAATTGAATAATTATTTTTGTAATTAGAGATATTTTACTGCTACCAGTAATTTCTAATCGTTTAGACCTAAAGATATGAAAGCAATCTTTGACTAAATCTTCGCTGGAAACATACACATGTCTTGCTGAGTGCATTGATCTCTGCTTCTCACAAACTAAATTAGATGAAAAGTGAACTTCCTCGAAATAGGCCTTCTCTTCTCTTTGAAAGTTCAGTGCACACGAGCCTATAAATAACCGCAAGTCGGTCTTAGAAGGAAGTATTCAACTGCCTGGATTGTAGGGATGAGCGAGTTGAGAAAGGATTCCACTGTGTTTATTTGTATGTTAACAAAGAGTAATTCAGAGGTTGAGATATCTCATTTATAAGGATTTGCTTTCCTTTACCTAGCATTCCGTGATTTCCCAATAAACCCTACATAAAAAACTTGTATTTCTCACTAATACGTTTTCCACTGGTATGACCATCTATTCAAAGGCTTAGAAGTAAAAGGGGAGTAGAACGAGTAGGAGTAGAAGGCGAGTGGAACGAGTAGAAAGACGAGTAGGAGTAGATTTGAAGGAGTAGAAAGATTATCAATAAAAGTAGAACAGTAGAAGTAGAGTAGAAGACAAGTAGACGAGCAGAATGAGGAGAGAGACGAGTAGATGAGGATTAGAATGGTAAGCGAGAAGTACACCTTATGAATTTACAACTAGAAGATTATTATTGCCTTGATTCTCTTTTTGACATTATGGCTTTAAGAAATAAATTATCTAATTGGCACATCTGGAACATCTAAATAAAGAGTTTATTCTCACTGGAGACTTAGTGGATGAGGCTGTTAAACTTTCTTAAAAAAGCAGGTATAGCCTGGAAAATCTAAATTAAAGAATGAGATATTATTTATTATTTTAGTTAATAATAATTTATTTATTATAATTTATTAAACCATTAATTTAGGTTATTATAGTGGTCGAAATAATCCTGATTCCTGTATTTTATTAACTAATTTATAGTAAATATATTAAAGGGTATTTATAGGGCGTAATAACCTAGAAGTTGATTGCTCTTCAATGATCTACCACTACTACTTAGTGGATGAAAAATGAATTTGCTGATTATGCTGCAGAAAATACTGCAGCGAATGTCAACCAAAGATTTCCTTGATTTTTAGATGATGGAGTTAGGCAGAAAAAGGTCATTACTTGTAGATGGCAGAAAGTAAAACAGAACACCAGAATACCATCTAATATCCCCAATAAACCTTGATAACATCACGAACAACCAGTACATCTTCCCTATTGTCATGAGGAGAATCAATTAAAACCATCTAGGTGGGAACAGGATATTGTCCCAGCGAGAGGCGTACCAGATAAACAGAGAACCATTACCAATAGTTTCGCAGTTTAGCCGAATGTGGTTGTTCTTGAGCTTCTATTGGCGGTAATGATTTGGTCTCTGTCTATGTATCTTTTCAGTCTTTCTTCGTAAATTGCTCCTTTAGTGTCCTGTATATGATCGGCTTGTTTTAAACCTGCCATCCTTTATCTCTAACTGATTTTTATTTATCTCGAAAGATTTATGGTACTAATTATCAAATTCATTTCGGACAAGTTCTTATTTTAATTTCATTTCAATTTAGTTTAAAGAATATTTGTAATTGTTCCTGGTCTTCAGTTATCTTTAGTTTACAATTAGCTGTTTAAAACAATCCTCTTTTTTAAAATAGAAATATTGCAATTAGCATTCTGCTCTTATTTTTAACATAATTGCAAACTATTTTTTTCTTAAGGCAATGAATTTTAAAATATATATTTCTATTTCTATATAAATATGGTTAAGAATTTATTTTGCTATAATAATATATCCAAATTACATCTTTCACTCATCTGAACAATAAGCCGTTTATACTCCTTCATTTTGTGATACCGGCCTTATCTTGGCTATTACAATGAGACAAGTATAAAGCAAATGATTGTCGGAATACTTGAAATATAAAACTAAAATTTCTTATTCATCAAAAGTCCTCACTCCCATTCTCCTAATGTCAATAATGACTTAATTCATTAATCGGTTTGAAACAAAAAGCCTAATACCGTATTTGGTTCCTATAGTTTGAAAATAAAGAGGCCAGATAACCCTCCCAGTAAATTTTAAAATTTTTTTTCTTAATAAGCATTTTTTATTAAATTCTATAAAATATAATCGTAAAGAACTTGCATATTACACCAGTGATGCTTCGTAAATTTGTAATAAATCTAAGAATTACGAATATATTGATACTTTTTTAATTTGGTCTTTGCCAAACTATCTCCCCTTTCGATTTTTAACTATTGACAAGCGCATACTACAATTTGAAAAATGAAGCTTAAAGCTTAAAATACTGTATTAGATTTTTAACTTTAAGGTTTAGTAGATTCTATCAAGCTTACAAATATATGAGTAAATATATATATACATACATACAATTTTTTACGGACCATATATTTTTAGCTTTCCTAAGTATGATCGGTAAAGAATCGAAGTAACTTTTCGAAGGTCGTATCATGGTATCAAAGTAAACACCATATGGGAAGCCTGCCTAAACAAACAAACTCTGTACAGAACCTTCATAATTAATCAATTATATTAAAGCGGAATTTAGCATTTAGTTAAATTATTTCACGAATTTATATATTTATTTAGTTCGTGATGTTGAAATAAGTCATTTCTTTGTGATTTCTCAATAATCTTCGTGAGAAATTCGGAACTAACTTTGCTAAGAGGGGAATGTTATATACAGAGAGAAATATTGTCCGGTTTACTATAATATTGCAGTAACTACAAGTCATTTCGCCTAATAAATATTTGTTATTACATCTCACTTTTTAGTAATTTTATGTATAAGTAAGAGTATGTGTACTCTTTGTTTTATAAAATACTCTCAGTGTCATTAATAACTATACAATTATGTATTCCTAGCCTTTTCATAACTAAAAAATAATTCATAACAACTACTAATAACTATCATCATAATGCCATAACTAGATCATGTAATAATCATAACAGATATTAACAAAAAAATAATTTTTCCGAATATTGAATTAAAAACTAATTTGCAAGAAGTTAATCTAACATTAGTGAGGAGGCGCATGAGTAATTTTTCTGATAATAGCTGCACGTGGGAAAATATTTGTGAATTTCGAAAATGACTTTAACAATTGTCTACTGTTGTAGGAAAGAGGGGATGAAGAGTGGAGGCAACGGGTCTATGATAGAAGCTGGATCAAAATAAAAATAAAAATCATTCAACTGCCTATCAGAGTTGGAGGATAACTGTAGAACGAGTTTTACTTATAACGATATGTCTTTCTTTATTTCTTAAACTAATCTAAAAAAAAAAAATGTTATATTTTGTGTACATGACATGTTTACTCCATTGGCTTTGGTTTTTATGTTTTGTAAAGCAGCTTTTAACGGTAGTAATTTTTTAATGTACTCGTACGTGGTAGTTAGTGAATTTCAATTTGCGTAAATTTAGGAATTGAAGATTTATAATAAGGAAAATAAAGGTGAAATTTTTATTTCATGATGTTATATGAGTTATTTTTTCTAAATATACCCCAAGAGCTTAAAAAATATATGAAAGCCATGACTTATTTCGAAACACTAACTTATCTGATTAATAAAACTGCGAAAAATAAAAAGATGTCTCGTGTTTTTTTGTTTTTTTTTAAGATATAGATGCCAAGAAAGACAAAGAAGTAAGGTAAGTAACTCAGTTATTAACCTGGACCGGATCTGAAAATAATGAGGGAAGCGCTGAAACTTTTAGTTACATTCATTAATAACTTATTTAATATGTAATTTAAAAAAAAATTAAATAATCTTGTGGTAGACAATCTCTTGAAAAAGTTAGTAGATATTTTTTTGTTGTGATTCGGTCAGGGTAGATCCAAAAAAAAAAACAATTTAAAAAGAATTTGTGTTTTTAATTATCTGCCGACGTTTCGGCTTACATTGCAAGCCATCGAATTCCTGCCAACAGGATTTCATATCATGACTGAATATGGGATCCTGGTGACACGACGTCCCCTCTCGCCTTCATGATAGACCCGAAGATGGCTTACAATGTAAGCCGAAATGTTGGTAGATAATTACAAAATACATATTTTTTAAACTGTACTTTTTAGATCTGCCTTTACCGAACCCCAATAAAAACATTTAATAATAATATCTACGGTCAAAAAACTCTCCATTTGAATTTGGAAAATTCATTTTACATAAATTGCGTTCTAGCTATATTTTTAACATTGGTGTTTCCATTTTTCATAAGATGTTAATGATTTTCTTGAATTCATATTAAACATTCAGAGAGGATTTTGTTAGTTTATTTAATAACTTGTTAATTATTAGAAAGTTTCAAAATTTGTGTATGATACCAAAGAGAATTACTTTTCTTCTTCTTTTTACTAAACTTCTGCTTTAGTTATAAATGACGACACTGACCATACGATATCCAGCAGCTTAACTGCATCTAGATGCTAGCTTCATCTCGTATGTTAGGTTGACTTACGTATCTTTCTCAGCCGTTTCCCCAGGTCCCTTCCCTCCACATGCCTCAGCAAGCTTACAGCATGTCACTGCTTAGTACCTGTATGAGGGAGTCCTAGCAACAAGAGAGCTTTTCCACGCGATGTCCTGACGTCAAGAGGTCTCTGAAAAGTTCGCAGGCAAATCACTGAATATCGAAGGACATCTATTCTCTTGCAAAAAGCTGCTAAAGACAGCATTGGACTTCACAGCAAGTACACACTCGTCATCTCCCCCCTCCCCACCCCCTAAACTGTAAACTTATAGTATTTTTTCTCTTCCTTAAGAAGTTATCTATTATTTTTTTTCTTTTCGATTTATTTTTTCTTAAGCTTATGAGATCTCATTTTTTTTTTACTTCCCTCTAAATATTTAGTTCTCAATAAATTTTTATTTTCTTTTTTATCATAAATAGTACAAACATAACATATAATCATTCAATCTTTTGTAAAGTTGATAAAGAACTTCTTCAAATTTATCAAATTTTTATTATCGCGGGGGCCTTGCGTGGACTCAAAACACATTCTTGTGGCGACAGGCCAGCGGAATCGGATATTCCATGAAAAGGAAACCTCAGCATTAAGAAATATGAACTGTTAAAACTCAAAGTGGAAGGTGTCAAAACGGAATTTGTGGAAAGTGTTAGTGAGTATCTGAGAGCCCTGGAATATAATGAGATAAGATGAAAGCATTCATTAAAAAAAAAAAAAAAAAAAAAACCTGTAGATAGCCCCTCCCTCCAATGACCCTTAGTGGTTGCAAGGGAGGCTAACAAAACTTAAAAAAAAAAAAAAAAAAAAAAAAAGACGTCAAGTAACCCATAGGTTAATGAAGAATGTGTACAATTAAATTACGTGAAATGAGAATGGGCCCTATAAGTTAAAACTTCAACAGCACACTCGTAGTTATGTGAAAGAATATCGTCTCTGGAGAAGGCTAGAGAAGAGCATCTCGGTCATTGTAAAAGAATGCTCTATAAAATAAAAATCTGGAAGGGGTACAAACAGTGTAATATGAGAATGAATCCCAGATTTTTTCCCGAAAAGTGAATCAGGGAAGGAAGTCTTTTACAGTATGCAAGGGAGAGGATGGAATTGCTGACTAAAAAGGAGGAGGTGTTAGAGCCTGAATCAAACCAAAAGCATGATGGCTTCGAACCAACGGATGGAAACGAGTTTGGAGCAGGTGTTAAGTAGAATCAGGCCTCTGGATGTGATTGTCTTCCAGCAGATCAGCTTAAAAATGATGGTGTTCAGCTACTAAAAACCCTCCAAGAGCTAATTTTAGAAATACAGACAAGGTAAGCTCTACCGAAAGGTTGGTGCAAAACCACCATTTGTCTAACATAGAAGGAACGTACTCCCTTGCGTTGTTGTAACTATTGTGCAGTATCTTTACTCCCTGTTGCCTATAAATTTATTTTGGTCAAATCTCTTACGTACATCCGACCGACTATCAGATTATATTAGATAGGAACGGGAAAAATAAGTTTAAAAAATGTGTCAAGAGAGCTAACCCAGTAGCTAAATTCTTGCGGAATTCGTTAAGAGGATAGTAGTATGGTACGAAGAGCCTGAGTTGTAGGAGTCCTTCAAGCATGAGCTGTGTAATCTAAGGAGATTTCCCAAAAGTAAATTTAAAGATGGAAATAAATGAGATTAATAATAAATAAGGAAATTTTATTTACATGCCAAAGAGAACAATGAGTGCAATAATTATGGCCACAAATATGCCACCCGTCGGCTGTCCGGAGAAGTAGAGTGGAAGATGTGATTACGCATCTTAGTTACATTCGTAAACTTGTTCCTTAACAAGCAATTTTTTTTGTAAAAGTATCTTACATTTAAACTCAAATGAGAAAGAAAAAATTACTATTATAAATTTTGGTCTCTCGTTTAACTCCTCATTTTTCTTATTCAAATTCCACCTCAAATTTATGGATTTAAATACTTTACGTATTTAATAAAAAAATGACTGAATATCGAATTTGGTTTAATATAGTAAAAATAAAAGGGCCCGCCGAAAATTGTATTTTTAATTCTTTAATATCCTCCTTTATATTGTTTCTTTTTCTCGAAAATATAATAAAATATAAATGTTTTTAAGTTACATTTTGCACTTATTTTATTTTAATAGTTTTTTCCGTAGAGTGAATAATAACGAATATAATAAGACTAACTCCCCTCCCCTCCCTCACGACCGATTTTAACCAATGATTAAATAAATCTAGGGCGCATTAAATAAATTTTAACGAACCATATTTTTAGCTTTTCAAATTTAGGATCGTCAAAGATCCATTGAAATTTTTCAGAAGTGGTGTCATGGTGTGAACGTAATTTTCCTCTACATACTTGTCATAACGGTTATGTAAATAAATCTTTTAGCATTTTCAAATAGTGACTGAGTAGTGGATTATATATAATCCAGCAACACAACTGGCTTTTGAAGTTATTAGAATGACTCATATATATGAGAACATTTTCCATCTGAAACATGAGCGAAACAAATATAGAAACTGATAATGTGGCAGACTAGTAGGACTGTTCCTTGTTAGATGGCAGTAGTATGGAATTAAACCAGGAAGAATAGCGCATAAATACTGTAAAACCGCCACGACTTACTGTCGAGTAATTGGTTCCATGTGGCACTATTCCTCGGTGTCCGCGTGCACTGGCCCCAAGCTTTCCACATTTCAAGATTGTCTAAAATCGTGTAAACACTCAAATTATTTATAACCCGAGAGGCGGACTAGAGGTGGGGGCAGCTTGGAGTCAGTCCCGAGCCAGCAACCTCCGGACAAGAGGCAGGCGTCCACGTACGAGGGCAACACAGCTTACTTACTCCAAGTTCAACTTGACGAGAGGCGTTCGGGCAGAAGTCGACACTTGAGGACGAGGACATGAGTTCGGATTCCGTTCCCTGGAGGTAAGTCCCAAGGGTTTGGCTTTCCTGTCTTGAAAAACCCTCCCTCTTCAAAAAGTATATAAAAATCGTAGATATTTAGGTGACTATCCTTTTCAAAAAAATTCCTATTTAAATTCTTTCTAAAATATGGTCTTTCTTTAGGAAGGACAGAGAAGGGGGTCACATTAATTGAAATAACTAATTATGAGTGGAAAAGTAAAATGTTCAACCAATTATATTAATAAGGAAACTATTAAAATTCTATTTCCCATGTCTGTTTATATATATGTATGTATATGTATTTGTGTGTGTGTGTTTAAAATTATTTTTATTAGCAAAAATAGTATAAATTCAAAATTGAGAGTTTTCGATTAGCCTTTTACTATTTAAACGCAAAATAACGAAGAAAGAAGAAAAATAGAGGAAACCCAGCCAGGATTGTCCTTATGTGGACCTGGGATGAGTGTAATGCAGGCTTGCATGCTTTCCACGCTGAAGGGGTTTATTCTCGAATTACTTTCCTTCCATAAAACTAAAACTTAAAAATTAATTTATATTCTGCTCAAATCTAACGAATTGGAAAATGTATGCCTACCTTTCTTAGGGTTTAGCTTTTATTTATGTCTAAGTATAGGCCATTTGTAGTTAAATAAAAGAAGGATACTGATTTTCGATACGTTAATACAAAAAATCTTCAAATCCAATGAGCCCATTAAAGAACTAAAATTGCAATAAGTATTTAAAAATATGTAAATGTCATATATAATCAAATGTTATTTTGTGTAATTCGTTTATTTGAAGCAAAATCGCTAAAGATACGACGAAATTTGTTATAGAAAATATAGTTCAGAATATATTAAACAGAATGGCTAAAATTTGTTGTTTTACTTAATTTTAATTGTTTTATTAATCTCATATCAAATGAGGAACTGTATTTAAATGAATGGAACAAAATTAATTTAATTTATTAATAAAGTAATTTTAAAAAAAAGATAATATAATCACTTTATAGTAAAATACATTCTTTTTTAAAATGTATTTAATAAACTGTTTTATTGATTGGTAAGAGCTGTTTAAAAGATGGGAACCTGGAAAAATTATGCTTTCCTATTATTTTCATAGGTTTGCATTACAGTAAATAAAACGTTTTATAAAAATTTCATTATTTTGCAAATAATGGTTTATTCGTAAACGATTTGTAACATATTTCGTTTTAAACAGCAATTTAAATGTTTAAAAATAGTAAGCGTGAGAAATTTTTCATTAAACTTACTTTAAATAAGAGGATCGTTCAGCAATAAGTAAAATTATTATTTATTTTTACAGTTAATTTTTTCATTCACTTTCAAGCTCATAAGACATTTTAAATTTATAAGCGATAAGTAGATGACATAGATAAAGCATTAGAATCAAATTTAAAACAGATAATTTATATTGTACTATTTAAGAAATGGAGACCCTTGGCACAGGGATAGAAATACCGTTCTCTCAGCTAGTTCAATTCTGGCATATATTAGTTCACTTTTCACTCCTGTCTTCTACAGCTATTATTGTAGAAAATCTACCTCTATATTACTCTTGTTATATATTGTACCCTTCTCATTAGCACTTCAATGAAATATAATAAAGTCGAGGAGTAAATCTTATCTTCCAAATATTTCATAAGTCATCGACATGGGATAAGTGCGTATCTTATGAAATATTTTTACATCAGGTTTAAAAGGTATAATAATATAGATTGATACAATAATAATAATGGGTAGATACATATTCTATACGAGGTGATAACGAAATAATTGGAGTCTCTTTCACATCTACTTAGCTTGTACAAGAAATGCACAGGGAGCCAGAAAAAAAAAATTCTTACTACCTCAGCCAGGAATCGAACCCGGGTCTCCTATTTACGGGTAGGCGCGCTGACCTCTGCACCACTGAGGCAGGTTAGATAATCTCTCCTAATCCCGGCACTTTACTCCGAGTCGAAACCCCCAAGTAAGACGAATATGTCGTCTTATACTCGAAAAAACTTACATTGTCAGCTATTTATTAGACTCTCGTTCTATCTAATATTTATTTCTTAAATAATGAAATTACTTGTGATATGTAATTCCACGCTATATTTTCTACAAGAAATGCACAGGGATGTAGATGTCAGCTCGCCTACTTGGTCTCCTACCCAGAAAGTATGAGACCAAAGTTCGATTCCCGGCTGATGTAGTAAGGTTTTTTTTTTTTTTTTACTCTCTGTGCATATCTTGTAAAAAATGTAGCGTGCAATTACATAAAAATAAAGGTTTTCAGAAGGCTTTCAGAGACACTCTGTAGACAGCTAAGTCGCTCTGATGATGGAAACTGCGCAATCCAAGAGCCACTGAGATAAAATAAATAGAACTAAACAAGAGTGACCAAAATTGACTGTTAATCCTAACAGTTAAAAACTTTATTATTAGCAAACAATTAATAAGAGGGACAAAAAACAATTACGTGGGATAAAATACCACAACCAAATAAAATCTTTCACTCATCTGAACAATAAGCCGTTTATACTCCTTCATTTTGTGATACCGGCCTTATCTTGGCTATTACAATGAGACAAGTATAAAGCAAATGATTGTCGGAATACTTGAAATATAAAACTAAAATTTCTTATTCATCAAAAGTCCTCACTCCCATTCTCCTAATGTCAATAATGACTTAATTCATTAATCGGTTTGAAACAAAAAGCCTAATACCGTATTTGGTTCCTATAGTTTGAAAATAAAGAGGCCAGATAACCCTCCCAGTAAATTTTAAAATTTATTTTCTTAATAAGCATTTTTTATTAAATTCTATAAAATATAATCGTAAAGAACTTGCATATTACACCAGTGATGCTTCGTAAATTTGTAATAAATCTAAGAATTACGAATATATTGATNCTTATATTAAGTTACAGAGAGAAGCTCAGTGAAAGTAAAAATTAGTGGAAAAAATATTGTTCTGAAAGTTACAATAAAAAGTGTGGAGTCATGCAGGGGGGCATGTTTATTTTCTTCGCTGTCCTAATAAATTCATAAAACCTACAAACAAAGGTTTTGCAAATTTGATCCTGAGAGATACACAGACTTTTCAAGCTGTGATAAACGCTACCGAAAACAAAGGCATGCGACTTTAAGGAGATCAGCAGATGTACTTTTCACTAGCAAAACATTGACCATTGAAGATAAGATATTAAGTAGGTGGGAACATATATTTCTAACAAATGTGCTTAGTCACGCTAATCACTAAGATTGAGAGAATCGGTCAAAAAATATTTTACGTTCTCAAACACTGTTTAGGTAGGTAGGATCGGGTTTAGGGGCGATCAACTCTAAAATTATTACGCCCATGATTTACCTCTACTTTATTTTACATGAAAGTGAGAGCTTCGTTCTTTTAGTGTTATTGGAGTTGTCACGCCGACCGAGAAGAAAATATCTCAGATGAATAGCTGGCGGATTTCGTCAGGAATGACAGAGCAAGTGAAAGTTAGTCATGAAACTTTTATCTGAATTACGAGAGAGTAGGGAACTGATGAAGTCCAATTATGGGTGCTGAATGAGTATATACTCCGACCCACACATGTACTCTAAGGTAGACACTATTTCTAGATTAACGATCGAAAGGATAAAGACCAAGAAAACTGTGGTAGAATCTTGTGGCCTAATTAGAAGAGAAAAGATCGATTGGATTTCATGAACTTTTTGTAAAGGACCAGAGAGGTACAGTACTTATTTCACGGAATCTTAATGCTGCGAGATACAAAAGAGAAAGGAAAAGAAAAAGTGTAGAATATGAGTATGGTAAGAGGTAAATAATTTTTGATTTTTCATTTTATTGATTGAGTGAGATGGTGTAAGTCGAAATCCAAAGAAAGTAGTTTTTCACTACTATTATGTACTTTGATGAGTCTTGGAAGAGTAGACTACCTTAGTCGCAGTAGACTACTTTTGGACCTGCTTGGAATTCAAGGCCTCAAGGATTTGAGGGAGGGGCGCCGGGGTAGCTCATGGGATCCGACTCGCAATCCTAGCGCTGCGGGTTCGAATCTCGCCAATTTCAATCTTCTATTTAGTAGGAAAAGTTTGTCCTGAGCCATGTTCGTTAAGAATGGGATGGCGACCTGTAGATAGTCCCACCTTCCATTTCCCTAAGTGGTTGAGAGAGAGACTAACATTAAAAAAAAAATGTCACCTACATATTTAAATTGAATACATTAAAAAGAAAACAAATATATAGAAAAATAAACTAAATTTAAGATGCCGACTGAGAGTCAAACTTAATATTTTAAAGGAATTTTTATTATGTGATGTCGAATTTTNCTCCGTATATTCCTCTTTGCATAATTTGACAAACTCACAAAAAGTAATATATTTATGTATCTATATACAGATATCAGTATACACATACATATTGTGTGCCCAAAACAATTTCATATTGTCTATTTTATTAAAATTCTCCCATTTATTCACAATATTTTCCTATTAAATTTTAGTGCAAGGGAACAGAATAAAAAATCTAACTGTCCCAGCCAGGACTCGAACCTGGATCTCCTGCTACCCGGGCCTTGCACTAAAAATTAGTAAAATTTACGTGGGATTAAATACCACAAAAAAATAATATTTATATAATATTTTCCGTTTTCTAAAAATTACATTAGTTTACCACCTATGGTAATTAGATTACTTCAAACTTTAAGGCGTACGTACTGTTCGTATAGACTTTTGTACCATCTTTGCTGTTGATATCACAATATACGTTTGTTTAAGTATTTAATATTAATTAAATTATCATTTATTTTCTTCATACTTCATTTTAAGAATAAGCATGAAGAATATATACATTAAATATAATAGGATCAACCTGAATAGTATGTACATGCAAACGCCGGTTGTTATCTCTGCAATACGAACATTAAAATGCTACTTAATATGGAAGACTAAATTCAAGATCATGTTATCTTATTATCAACACGGAAATACAAATCTACAAACTCTGCTTTATCGACCTATTTTGGCTCGTTGCAAAGGACTGAAATGTGAGTGTACTTAAAGCAAGATATATATGCCATTAGATTCTTATATTAAGTTACAGAGAGAAGCTCAGTGAAAGTAAAAATTAGTGGAAAAAATATTGTTCTGAAAGTTACAATAAAAAGTGTGGAGTCATGCAAGGGGACATGTTTCTTTTCTTCGCTGTCCTAATAAATTCATAAAAACCTATAAACAAAGGTTTTGCAAATTTGATCCTGAGAAATGCACAGACTTTTCAAGCTGTGATAAACGCTACCGAAAACAAAGGCATGCGACTTTAAGGAGATCAGCAGATGTACTGTTCACTAGCAGAACATTGACCGTTGAAGATACGATATTAATTAGCTGAGAACTTATATTTCTGACAAATGTGCTTAGTCACGCTAATCACTAAGATTGAGAGAATCGGTCAAAAAATATCTTACGTTCTCAAACACTGTTTATATATAATGTGATGATGAAAAATGATGATCAGTAAGATTTACCTCTACAATATTTTATATGAAAGTAAGAGCTTCGCTCTTTTAGTGTTATTGGAGTTGTCACGCCGACCGAGAAGAAAATATCTCAGATGAATAGCTGGCCGATTTCGTCAGGAATGACAGAGCAAGTGAAAGTTAGTCATGAAACTTTTATCTGAATTATGAGAGAGTAGGAACTGATGAAGTCCAATTATGGGTGCTGAATGAGTATATACTCCGACCCACACATGTACTCTAAGGTAGACACTATTTCTAGATTAATGCTCAAAAGACCAAGAAAACTATGGTTGAATCTTGTGGCCTAATTAAAAGAGAAAAGATCGATTGGATTTCATGAACTTTTTGCAAAGGACCAGAGAGGTACAGTACTTATTTCATGGAATCTTAATGCTACGGGTGCAAAATAGAAAGGAAAAGAAAAAGTGTAGAAGATGAGTAAGGTAATATGTCGGTAAATAATTTTTGATTTTTCATTTTATTGATTGAGTGAGATGGTGTTAGTCGAAATCCAGAGAAAGTAGTTTTTCACTACTATTATGTACTCTGATGAGTCTAGGAAGAGTAGACTACCTTAGTTGCTAGTAGACTACTTTTGGACCTGCTTGGAATTCAAGGCCTCAAGGATTTGAGGGAGGGGCGCCGAGGTAGCTCATGGGATCCGACTTGCAATCCTAGCGCTGCGGGTTCGAATCCCGCCAATTTCAATCTTCTTTTTAGTAGGAAAAGTTTGTCGTGAGCCATGTTCGTTAAGAATGGGATGGCGACCTGTAGATAGTCCCTCCTTCCATTACCCTAAGTGTTGGAGAGAGAGACTAACACAAAAAAAAAAAAAATGTCACCCACATATTTAAATTGAATACATAAAAATGAAAACAAAGAGAGTCAAACATAATATTTTAAAGGAATTTTTATCGAATTTCGTCGAATTTTAAGCAGTCTATGGGGTGGAGGAAATATGAAAATTTTAAATAGGCAGGATTTGGTGGAAGCACCTATGAGCATTTCTTTGTTGAGTGTTCTATTTTGTGTATTAATATTTTAAGTAATATGGCAAATTTAGGGGGAGGGGGGGCTTAGGTGGTGGAGGTAAATAGTAATTACAAAAAATAAATGGAAATAGTGAAGCCTCTCTGTCAGCATCGCCGACAAAAATAGATTGTCTTGTATTTCTGATGGAAAACCTAATTNTTGGATTCTTGCGGCCAACTGAAAGATGTCTTAGGGGTTTTCTATAGATAGGATTAATCAATTATACAAAATGTATTATTTATCTCATTTATTCTATAATAAAAAACAATAGGATACGTCAAAGAGAATGCATGAGATGCAAGAATATATATCAAAAGCACTAGATAGAGGTAGCGACAAACAGAATTTACGAGCCGACATATATTTTGATTCAGTCGAGTGGCGCTGTCGGCGGCAGGAGCGGCAATAGCTCAACGCCACCCTCGTCAATGGGGCAAAACCGATGTTCAAATCACAAAACGGGGATATTAGTCTAGTGCCACATAATTAAGTGCGTTTGTACGAAATGAGAATGACTCCCTGACCCATATTCTTTTGGACGCCGACACGATCCAATAGGAAGAAGAAATCAGTTGAGCAGAGTCTGAGCCAAAGAGGTAGGAAGTGGAGGCCTCTTAAAGTGCCTGCAATATGGACTAATAATACACTCAAATACAGGCTGGATCTCTCTCTCACTGGCGGGGTTTTTGAAGTTATTCCCATATTCTTTTTTCGCTCTCTTCCCAGCTTGCCTCTCTTGGCATCCTTCAATGCCAAATCGACCTTTCAGTTCGATGAACTTCTTCTCTTGTCCAGTGGTCTAAACATATTTTATATTTATTGTTGGCGACTTTCACATTTGCCACAATTTAGTTGAATTAAATTATAATAAATTTTAAGCATATTTGTAATTCAATTGTAAGTTGTGTTGCCCCATCTCACCCCTCTCTCTTACACCTGTCTCTCTCTCTCTCCTCGCGAGTGTACAGAGCGGCTGCTTAGTCCCTTGTTAATCCCGCTACTGGACTCTTGCCCCCCTGGGCCTCTGCTTGCCAGTAGTCCTCGCTAGACCACCTAGCACAGTAGTCCTCGCTAGACCACCTAG
>KZ808366.1:101335-116868 GCA_000696205.2 Oncopeltus fasciatus
ACGAGCAAGTGGAAACTTCATTCAATATTGTTATTTTTAATATCAATGAAACCAATACTAGAGATAATTTACTCGTCACTATTATTTAATCTTATGAAAATGACGCGGACAATGTTTTCTGCAATCCTGTACTAAATGACCAATCCTCTATATTAATATTATTAGATGTTTTTTGTTGGGGTTCGGTCAAGGAAGATAAAAAAATACAAATTAAAAATAATTTTTTTTTAGATTTCCCACAGAATTACTCAAGGTAGTGTGTTCGGGCCTATCCTCTTCATCCCATACACTGCTGACACCCCTANTAGGCAGTTTTTCATTCGAGGAACTAATTTTGAGGTGTACAAGGGCTCTCATTCAATCCTGAAGGATAATAAATGTTGTTCTAACAAGGAAAAAACATGAAGAAAAATGTATTCCTTTGAATAGTTCATTCGGAAGTTTGCCCGTAAACCACGAATGTATTTTCAATACGAATTTTCTGCGAATGTATAGCATATTGCATCAACAGCGTTAATGATTTTTGGCAGTCGATGTACACTAAAAAAATATATATATTGAATACCAATTCAATGTTAAATCAACCGTTTGGTTATAATTGCTTCTTATCCTAACTCAAATAAACGGTAAATAAAATATGTTAGTTATCTCTTAAAAATTTGTAAATATTGGAAACTTTGCTCTACTAATGGCTAACCAATGTTGGATGAAGTGAATCTGCAAAAGGTCAAATAATTCCAAATTATAAAAAAATTAAATTTTAAATTCTTTACGTTCAATGGAATTTTCATTGTCCACAAAAATATTTACAATGAAAGCTAAAAAGTTATTTGTAGAAATACTAATGTCTTTTTAGTAGTTAAGAGACTTGAATAAATAAATTTCTCATTTTTATCAGCCAAGAATGAAAAATGCTGTATTTTAAATGATCTATTATCTATATCTATCATCTTTATTTTTAGACTAACTAACCAGTTAAGAATTAAAAAAAAACTGCATCTGAAATATTGTGAATTTAACATGAGCGCCTATCTTTGGGATTCATTTTTCCAGCCCTTATAGTATCCTGAATACAGAGCAATAAATTAAAACACGGTCAAGATTTAAGAGGCATCGTTAAGCAAGTTCAAGGCTTCTCAGTGTTAAGTAAACAGTTGGCGGCCATTACGACTCTTGGCTCACACACAGTGCTTAAGGTGTGCAAGAAGCCAATTACATGGTCATGGAGGCTAATTCAAGAGCGTGCTCTCTGCGGGTTCTGCAGAGAGGGGCCGATATGCCGCATTGGACTAATTTAAATATGCCCGCACTCCCCAGTAAACATCCCGACATAGAATGTGATTAAGAGCCTGCACAGGGAGGTAATAACCTCTTGCTCAATATAATGGCATCATTTATGAGGTGCTAAGGCCATCTCATGAGGATAAAGCCTAGGGAAGAGGGGTTAACCTCTGTTCTATTCAAGATAGTAAAATAATAAATGGCTGTAGTTAAAAAACTAGCAACACTTTAAAATATTTATTTAAAAAAAATGGTTTATTGTTGGATGACGATGATTATTGTACTGTCATACTTGTTTCTGTTGGCGAGCGCTTTGGGCATTCAACTGCAGTTGCAACGGGCAGTTGAATACAGACAGTGACAGTGAACGCATGTATTCGGCCAGAAGATGGACAATGTCCGAAAGCGCTCATTATAGCGTCAACATATGGTTGGCAGAAACCAATGAAGACGGACAATGGAAGGTATGACAGTTCTATATTCATTGGTGGTGGAAATAACCTTTTAGATTATTTACATGATTATTGTACATTAAAATTTCATTAGCAAAATATATCAAAATATTTCTAAGCACTTGCGGCCAGTAATGAAATAATTTCTTTTTCAGTGCACAGAGTTAATAAATTTTCTAAGAATATAAGCAATACTGTGATCTTGTAATAGATTTTTCGAAAATTACAGCAATACATACACATACAATTTTTTTTTCTCCCCCTCATGACAGTAACTCTGCCATAAAGGAGATTATTCTGTACATACCACACAAAAATTGAATACAATGTACATTTAGAGTTGACATTAATTGATTTTAATGTAGAATTAACAAAAAAAGTAATAATAAAACAAACAATAACTAACGACTAAAGAACAAAAGAATGACTTAAGAAGAATTGTAACAAAAGAATAAATGAAGTAAAAAAAACAAAAAAACTTGGAAATAAATTAGAAACATGAACAAGAAAATAAAGAAAAACTATACAAGACAGAATATTTAAATAAATATATGGTTTCAATTATATATATTGTAACTCAATGTGATAATTTAATTATGAGTATCTCTCCTTTAAGTGTTTAATTTTTTTAAGAGAGATTTTAAGGAATATTTTGAATTCTGGTAGTTTTTGTCCATCAATAAATTTGTTAGTTAGTTCTGTCCTGTAGTCAGTAAGTAGTGTACAGTCGTATATCTGTTCGTGTGTTAAATCACAAGGGCAGTAAGGAGAATCTTTACTTTTAAATCTGTAAAAATAATTGTTGACTGTACCGTGTCCTATAATAGCTTGAGTCAGGTACAAATGTGTATAAGTGTCTAAATTTGCATGTACTGTCCCATCTTGAATGTCAATATATTTAGGCCTGTTGGTATAATAAAGAAAGAAATTCTTGAGGGCAAAGTCTAATGACTATAAAATAGTATAACCTTAAGGACCTTCTAAAAATCAGTAGTGACATTAATCAGTTCAAGGAAAAAACTTATTAAAATGTTATTATAAACAATTAAATGCAAGGGAATAGAATAAAAAATCTAACTGTCTCAGCCAGGGCTCGAACCTGGATCTCCTGCTATCTGGGCAAGCACGTTAGCCTTTTACACGGCCGAGTCAAGTCAGATAAGTTATTAAATTCCCAGCACTAAAGTCGAGAGTCTAACCTCCGAGAAAGACCAATACATCGTTTTATGCTCGAAGGAGCTGACATTGTCGAGCTATTTAAATTATTATTTATAAATATTATTTTATTGTGGTATTATATACCACATATATTTTAAACAATTAAATGCAAGGGAATAGAATAAAAATCTGTCTCAACCAGGGCTCGAACCTAGATCTTCTTCTATCCGGGCAAGCGTTAATCTTTTACACCACCGAGACTAGCTAGATAAGTTATGAAATTCCCAGCACTAGTGTCGAGAGTCACTAGTAATATTACAATAAAAATAATATTTATAAAAATGTCATTGTGTTTATTATGATATAAATAATTTCCATAGTCAAAATAGAGAAAATCTATTTGCTGCTTGGTGCCTTCAACAGCAAAAATCTATTTACCTTTCAAGATTCTTAGTTGAAGCAGACTCTTATGAACAGAAGTGAAAGCAATTAAATGTAACATANATATATATATATATGTTTATGAAAATAATTACTTTTGTTCTGCAGACTTCATTTACACCTTTTCTGAGAGAAGTGAGTTCACTCCTGATTAATCTTGGATACCAGCCGAGCTTTGGGTAGAATAAGGCTTAGCTAAGCGCAAAAGTAGTTCTCCAAATACAGTATACATAATTCTTAAGTCTTATTTATTTAATGGCTTTCGTGATCGCCAAAGAAATGAATTGTTCTGACGAATTCTTAGATTATTACCCGTAGAGCACTTACTTAGGGTTATATGATCAGACCTTATCTTAATGAATTTATATGATTAGACAAAGTTTTATATACCAGTCTGAATTGTTAATCATTGGAAGAACTATATGAATTACACAGAGCCAGCTTGAAGGACATACATTTTAGGATGATTTCGTTCCTTTCTTAGAGCATCGGAATGATCAAATGGTCTACAAAATCCAAACTCGAGATAACCAAACTCATAAGAGGGATTACGACTGGAGCCTAGATTGAACCTTCTTTTGCATGAACGGCCAAGATGGCTGAGGGCTATATAGCCGGAGGACTACTAAACGCGGAAGGCTTATGGAGGTCAGGAAGCTACCTTCGTCATGTTCTCTTCAGACTTCCGAATCCTTAAGTCCAGATAAATTCGAGAATATTAATCGTTTTAAAAAATAGAGTTTCATCCCCCTTGAATAATAATTGTTTTTAATATTTTCTAAGCACCGCTGTGAAATTTAGGATTTAAACCACTCTTTTATTATCCAGATTTTCAATAAATCTTACTTTTTACAGACAAATCTTATTAAATAACTTTAAAAATATTTTTAATGTTTTAAAATTATAATATTCGAAATTATTACATTTCAGATATTTCAAATGTTTTCAAGTTTTTGGGTGTTCAGTTTCATTGGGATGATATCAATATATCAGTTACTTAAGAGCAAAAAACTCATCTCTAATTAGTATAATTTTGTTAATTTGCTCTCTGAATTTATATATATATATATGTATAAGCACGCGATATCAATATTTCTGAAAATGAAAAAAAAATTAGTCATTTTATTTAAATCGTACAGGGAGCTAGAAAAAAACTCTACCTCAGCCGGGGTAGTTTCGTAGGTTCGTTCCCTGGCTGAGGTAGTGAGTTTTTTTTTTTCTAGCTCCTTGTATGATTCAAATAAATAATGAAATGTGGGATTACTTTACCACAACTATCATCATGATTTGTCAGTCATTTCAGTTCAGAGAGCTTCGTTTGATAATTTCAGAGTTCAAATTGACCCTATTACTAATAGTTTAATTTTTCTGTATGGTTCCAGTTGACTTTTAAAATATCTCATTTATCGGTTAATTTAGCTGCGTTAACATCAATACGTTTAATGAAATATTGTAAATGTTCAAGAGCAATAACTTTTTAAAATCACACTTTAAGGTTAGACACAATTCTTTTAGTGCTGAAATGCAGCTTACCGAGATTTGTAATTTTACTTTTTTTTTATACAAGTTTAGCTGCCATGCCTATGTATGACAATGGAGAGTAAACACCAACCCAGATTATGTACACTGTAAAAAAAAAAAAAAAAAATCTTTGGATAATTATTCACATTCAATGGATGGGCAATTGAGCAGATGTCAAAGTGACTCAGCCTTCGTGACCATATAAGCGCATACATTACAGAGGAAAAATAAAACCATAAGCATCTCATAAATTCAGTCCTTAGTCAGGAGATAACTATGGCTTCCCAACTCTGAAGGACATCAGAGGTTTTATTTGTTCACATATATCTATATGTTTATGCTTATATTTGATTTTTTATTAAATATAAGTATATATATGTGTGTGAGTGTGTGTGTTTGTGAATATATTCAGGTTTACTTATAATATATTGATTTGCTAATTACACAACAGTTTGATGCTATTATAACCTTATTACTATGTATAAAATTTCATCTTGTTTAAATTAAAAAAAAAAAAAGGTCACATAAAGGGTTTCTTAATGATTATTTGTCAAATATTAGTTCTAAAGAAATAACTACTATAATCATTTGCACATATATATANTTCAGAAAGGCCTGCCTTAAACATTTTCTGGCAACCGACTAGGCAAGCACATAATAGTGTTATTTATTTTTTGGTGATCATTGGGGATTTGTTAGGGTGGAAATATAATTTTTATAATTATTTAAAATATAAGTATGTAGTCATATAATGATATACCTATAAAATATTCATATTTATTGTTCATTTGTTTTTGTGAATACCAATAGGTGAAGTCTGACTATTATATGAAAAAATCCTAGCATGAACGATTGTTTTGGAATGTTTTCCTAAAATTGAGTTGAACAAAACAAGCTTCACTGAAACCCATGTTTAAATGTCATACTTCTAACTATTATATTAAATCAGAGTTAAATAAGTTATTTATGAGGCATGGGACGCCAATATGACGCCACTGAAGCCACTGATAGCCAGAAAACTGTAGTAGCATCAGAGTCTCTGTAGCGTCACAATGTCCCAACAATCGGCTTCTTACTCCAAAGTTAAATTTTCCCTCATCCATAGGTTCAATGACTAAGCAGTAAATCTATTTTCTCTTCCCTCATAGACACTGTCACTCACTACTACCAACTCAACTCTTACTTTTACACCTGCTTATTCTAGTTCTAAACGTTCGTCATTCTCGTAATCCCTGTCTTAGTCCCATGCCAACTACTTCACAATTCACAATATTCCTACACTTTATTATATTCCAAGATCTTTTTCAACTGCCTTTTTTTAAAGTAAAATCCCAAACTCCAAATTGCCGTTTGATTTCCAGCCAATTCAATCGTTTCTCCAATCTTAAAAATATTAATCCGGTTCAAATATCCATATTAATGAGTATAGCCATAGTCCTGGACCCATTTACACATGATTTTGTCTTTACTAACCCAATTAATCCTTAACTAAATCCCACGAACCTTTTCTATCGCCTTGGAAAAACAAAAAATATAGCTTTATATCTGTTTGATTTCTCGAAAGCTTTTGATGCCAATGACTCATTTTTAAGCTCTAATACAATCCTACTTTATTCCGTGGTTTGTAGGCCTATTCATGGTTTTAATCCTTCTTTACTATACTGTCCCAAATAGCTACCATCTCTGATCAATCCCGCATTCTACACCTTTCTTGTGCATCCATTGTCCTCTTTATCCCTTTAGTCATCAACCATTGTTCCCATCCTACCAACACTGACAACCCCCTGATCTACCCGTCCTTTTCACTCTCTCAGATGATACATTACATGTCCCTAATCCTAAATATTAATAAAACTCACATTAAATAAGCAAATATAAGTAGAACTTATTAATTTAAAAATAATTATTAGTGGTATCAATACTTTTAGTAAGAGCAACAAAAATATATGCTGAATGCCTCGAAGTCTTGCATCTTTTAATCATTCAGACACGGAGCTTCTTACAAATATCCTTTGAATAGAGTAAATTAAGAATTAAGATATTATTTTAATGTATTTCCATGATGCCAGCAGAAGATTTTGATGAAAACCTGCTAAGAACTATTTTTAAAATTTAATTGAAAAATTTTCTTTAACAGTAACGATAAATGGTAAGAGTGCTCAGTTACGATATTTCAATATTTGCAGCACCACTTTCGTTTTAAATGTGCATATTAATAAAAATCTGTGATTGACTATATTTCTCTTTTTTGTGTGTAGATAGGGAATTAGGATTAATCTATTGAAAAAACAAACAAAACAAAAAAAAAAAAACTACAAAATTTTGTGTGTTTGTGCTTTAAAGGGAAGTCTAAATGACCTTTAGAATATGTGAGATAAGGCAAAATTGTTATCGCATTGAGAAAGTCATTTGATCAAAGAGCAATGATGCAATGTTTAGATAAGAGAATTAAGAACAAACTTCTCAGACAATACGATTCCTGAAACTTCTAGTTCTTCCTCGTTGCATAATAATGTTTGTTATTTATATGAATTCGTATTCGAATAGCATGTCTTGGGCTGGATTCGAACCCGCTGCCCCATCCCGGCCTGAACTAGTGAGGTATTAGCCCGTGGGATACAACTCATTGATACGCAGGGGCTCGCCTAACTCTGATGATAACATATGGAAAGCGGATGATTAATGAAGAAACCAGTCCACTGGAGTTTCCCACTATGAACACAGGGCTCCTGAATACTGATGGGCTAAACTGTCGGCTTGTTTGAAAAACGATTGTCTAACTGTTCACGCTTCTTGTAATTTTAGTCCGAGACCAGGTGACTAACAGGCACAGAAAGGATCTCGTTCTTGACAATATGTTAATTTTAATTCTGCATCAAAGGAAGTTACATTTCAATTTAAGCAGGTTTCCTCTAGGGACATCAAGTTTTAATATTCTCTCCTTTTACACTCATTGCTTCTTCGGCTTATGAAATATAATTTGTCATTTTCTCTAATTAACGCAGTTTCTGCGAGGCGGTCTTTTTATATTTACATTTGAGACAAGGTACAGATATAATTAGTGCATTTTGAATTCCATGGGCAACGAAAAAAATACTAAAACTCAAAAATAATATTCGGGATTTAAAAAAAAAAAAAAATGAAGTCCCTCACTAGCCGCACTGCCCTAGTAAGAATACAGATCTTAAAGAGGTTTTCTTAATTAATAAACCCAAAACAGTTTGGAATCAATACAATGACCCAGATTCTTTTGATAACTTCCTTTATGTGCTCAATAAAATATAATGCATATTATTGCATTATATTTTATATAGCAGTTGTGTGCAAAATCGAATACATTTTTTTTCTCTAATTCTAACAATAACAAATTTCTATGTATTACTTTTTTATGTCAAGTCAAGACTTTTTGTAAATTTCTTCTTCTCTTCACTTGCCTTACATAAGAGATATGGAAGCATGGTTTAAGATTTCATATTTTCTCACATTCTCATATAAATCCTAATCTTTAAGATAGACAAAGCAAACTAAATATTTTAACGATGACTGATCACACATTCCAGTCATGGAAATGTGAACTTAGGGACAGGACGTCCCCTCTCGTTTTCATAATAGCCCTGAAGATGGCTTACAAAGTATGTCGAAACGTTGGCAGATAATTTTCTTAAAAAATACCCTTTTTTAAAAAATTTGTCTTTGTTTGGATCTACCGTGACCGAACCCCAAAAAAAATCATCTAATAAATATTTTATCGTTTTTTTCGCACAGGGGGCTTTTAGAAGACCAAGTGAAATGTACATGCACTAGGCTGAATGGCTTTTAGTACAGGTCACTTCGAGGAGCACATATTGAAAAATAGAATTTGAAGGTTAGTACTGTTCTATCCCCTCCAGGCCCGTCTAGAACCATCTTCAGAAGGCAGAATTCAACCAAAAGAGGGAACCCGTTTCTATTATTGATTTATATAAGCATTTTTAGTTTCTGTCACTTCAACTTTTCTCAGAGAGGAGTCAACAAGAAACAAAAAATGGGCCTATCGCTTGTTGTAAAAAAAATCGAGGAGAGTATTTAAAAATAAAATTTGTGAGAGTTCAGCATTATCGCCCTTTCCACCCACTCGTCTTCTACGTCAAGAACATAATTTCAAAATGCGTTCCGAATAGGTTTTGGGCCTAAAGTACACTACCAGTGACTTAATAGGGACCTAAACAGCTTACCTCAAGTAATAACCCTCAATATCCATAATTTCATCAAATTTAGTCTTTGGCTATGTAGAATTATTTTATGTCAATATACATTGGAATATATTAGGCGAACTATATATTACTTTACCTCTGACCATATGCTCTACATTCTTCTCCAGTTATTTATCTGCAAAACTTGTTTTATTATCATTTGATCGTATTAGGATTTGTTTGTACGTTAATTTTTATCATAACATTTTCCATGGCTTCTAACCTGCTTTAACAGTCCTTGTTCTTTCATTCATATTTAAATTTAAAATGAAATTGACTTAATTAGCGTTTCATTCGCCGAAATACTAAAAATAATAAATTTTAAACACCTAATGCGAGGGAATAAAATAAAAAGTCTAACTGTCCCAGCCAGGGCCCTTATAGATTTTTTATTCTATTCCATTATTGCATTAAATTTTTTAAATTTTCGTGAGATTATGTACCACAATGAAACTAAATTTATAAATAAAAACAATAAATTATTCCACATTAGTTTATTTTATAATGTACTTCAATATAAATTTTTTCGATAAAATTATTCAATATGAATACAGCGGAAAATAAAATAAAAAGATTTGAATTGAGAATCAACTTTTGGTGCTTGCACAAATTAAAGAAGGAAAAAATCTATGACTATCTAGGTGATGCTAGGTTTGGTAACATATATTTATTTATTAAATTACTAGTATCGTATTCAATATACATCTCTATATCCTAGTTTGTTCAAGCTACATTTTATATTAATAATAATTTAATAATTGTAATAGATTTTTAATATTTTCTCCATTTGAGAATATCTCCTGCCTGTGGAAAAAAACTTACTGTGCTTGTTTGTTTATTCCTTTTAATTATTGACAGANAAAAAAAAAAAAAAAAAAAAAAAAAAAAAAAAAAAAAAAAAAAAAAAAAAAAATCAGGCATGCCACTAAATACAACTAAGTGAAATCTTAGTGATGGAGTTAGGCCACAGCTAAATCTCCCAAGAGTTGCATTAGAAGTGTGTCCCGGAGCTCGAGGCCGCAGTTCGGGATTCCCTGCTGGCAGCAGACCAAGCTCCTCTATTCCTGGCACTTATCGTGTGCCCTCCCACCCCCCGCACTCCGATTGGCTAATTAATTAGTGGAGGTCGGGCGAAGGCAGAGAAATCCCCAGCCAGCATTAGACAACGAAAGAGTCGAAGGTGTTCGGAGAGGCATTCAAGCGGCGAAGAAGGCAGCTACAAATCTTAATCCTTAATAAATGTGGTAAAAATCCGATTTGATAACCAAAATTACAACTTTGTGTCTAGTATATAGTACGGTGCAGAACTGTGGGGTGCCGCTAAGCCTTCCAATATCCAACGAATACAATCCTTTCTCTCCAAAATGCTCAGAATAATTGCTAATGCTCCATATTATGTGTCCAACTCTACCCTTCATCACGATTTCAACCCAATCCATATGTCCAATCCCTGTCGTCGGACTCCAATCCTCACAATCCTCCCCGGCGACTAAAACGGTGATGGCCTCGCGACCTCCTGGGCCATAATGCCTAAACTTATTGGGAGTTGGGTCGATGGGCCCCTTCTCCCTGCACGGTGATGACCATTTATTTTTTTATTGTTAATTTTATTTTTATTTTATTATATTTTTTCTTTATTTTATTTTATTTATATTATTTTTATANTAAAAATAAAATATTTCTTCGAATACAGGAAAGAATAGTTATTATTAGCGATTAGATAACTGAATACATTTTCTTTTTAGTTTCTCTACTTCAAGCATTCAATATTTGCATAGTTCACTCAAGGAAACCAAGTAATTTTTTTTTTCGTACCATGACACGATTTTTGAAAAATTTTCATGAATATATAAGAAATTACGTTAAGAAACTTTATGAGAAGAACTAAAAATAAGTATGTATAATCCACGTTTAAATAATTTAAAAAAATCATTTATTTTTTTTATTTTGCCCACAGTGTGTTATTTTCTGATCTTTATTTATTATAATCTATTCATACAAAACTACATAATTTGTTAATTTGTTTTAAAAATTTATATAATTTGAGTACATGACCAGCTAATGAGGCCCCGGAGCTATTAACTATTGTGCCTTTTTCATCGTTTGGAGCCAGTGGTAGAGGCATTGTTGTCTTCAGAATCGCTTATCCTCACATTTTGCCTCATTTCTTATCACGAACGGTCATAAACTCTTAGAGAAAAGCCTATCAACGCTATGGGTACACATCAAGGAATTGAGGATACAATTGGTGTCACCGTCAGGTATAACCTAGAAGCCCCCCCCCCCCTTCTACATATCACATTATTTTCCCCACTTTCTTCTGTGGCATATATTTAATGAGAAGTAAAACATTTGGTGTCACAGTCACAGTCAGGCATGACCTAGAAGCCCCCTCTCCCCCTTCAACATATCACATTATTACTCCTCTTTATTTTGCGGCATATATTCTAATGAGAAATAAAACAGTTGGTGTCACAGTTCCAGTCAGGCATGACCTAGATGCCCTAAATGTAAATATAGAAATTTATAAATTATTATTATTATTGTACTTGTAAAATTTCCTCTCATCTATTACAATCTCTATTGCTGTATTATACTTTAGCTTAAAAGGATTTTTTTCATTATTCGAGGTAAAAAGATGACAGTTCAATAACTAGAAAATATCGGGATTGAGCGACAAGCGAATCGATAAGTGTTTTTCTCTTAGCTATCAACCCAGAGCAAACAATAGTTTTCGCGTGTGTACATTATAACACGCCCAAACACAAAGGCTTCTCATTGCTGAAGATAAACACAGTCCTTACGTTTCGGATAGAATCGGCTCATCAATAGTTATAGTCGCATCACAACTCCATCGTTGTCTTTTTATTTTATTTACATTAGGAAATGGCAAACTAATCAGAATTGAATAACTATATTTATTACTACAATAGAGTTATAATACAATGGTATCTAAATCTAAGGAAGAATCTATCCCCTAATTCTTCCACTGCAATAAGCCTGGTTTCAAATTATGATAAAATTTGGCACTATATCTCATTCATTTACATTTGGGATTTGGATTGTGTTTTTTGAAGGGCGATAAACACCGAGGTTATTACACCCTCACACTTAAATTTTTAAGTAATTTTCCAATTTCCCTACTAAAGACTGAATGGGTATTCAGTAAAATAAACTTAATAAATAAAATTAAACAAAAAATAACAGGTAAATAAANATGACGCGATTTTTTATTCACATCGTGTTCCTTCTTTCAAATAACTTATTTATTACAAGAATAATATTACGAATAAAAGCATAAGAACTTAATCTAAATCTAAGTTGAAAAAAGAGTAGGTGAAATTTGATTCCATCACTCTTATGAGTCCATTCGAATAAGTTATTATTTATTCTGAGCAGTAAAAGTACCCTTATCTTTTCTATTCTATGCAAATCTCCCCCTCCCCCACCCCTTTCTATTGCACACTCTCCCTTATAGGGGGGACAGTGCGACATTTATATCTGCATATGAGAAATGCTCGAAATATATATTTCACTCTCCCGCAAGAACGCACATGGCAAGACATTAAATGCTCTCCGCAGTTCTGCTTCGCCAACGCCACCAAGATCAGCGATCTCCAACGAGAGAGTGCTACGCCCTCTTTTCACGAACTAATAAGGCCTGGGTGGGTGGCCTGCAATCGCCAATCTTAAAGATATATTTCTCCTCGACTAAGACTTTCTCTCGTACATTGCTAAGACTTGAAAAATAAGTTTATTATGAAACCTGATATTGTATTTGGAAAATTTAACTAACTAATTGATCCCTGAGAGATAATTAATAGATTCATTTATTTGAAGTGTCTACAGAGAATTTGACACGAACCATTGTTACAAATTTAAAATTAAAATAGGGAAAAATAAAATAAAATATAATAAATAAATATTTATTTAGTTGTGGTTTATTAACCCACGTAAATTTTAAACAATTAAATCTATCGGTCCCAGCCAGGACTCGAACCTGGATCTCCTGCTTTTCGGGCCGGTATGTTTCCATTGCACCACCGGGACGAGCTAGATAACTTATTAAATTCCCAACACACTAGCGAGAGCCTCGAAGGAGCTGACATTGTCTAGCTATTTATCGACTCTCGCTATTTACTTTTTAAATTTTTTAAAATAAATACTGATGGACAGTCGTAAGCCTGCAGCCGATAAGAGAGGATCTCAGCGCTCGACAACTCAGATAAGCTAAAACCTATCTTAGTTTCATTCCTTTTCATATTAATTTTTATTTTAAGTATCTTTCTTTTAAATTAATTATTAATAGAGGTTAATAACCTTTTTGGTAATATGGAGGGTCCCTACGAGGACTCTCGCAGCCCTAAACGCAAAAAGAAAAAAGAAAATTTAAATAGAGTTTATGATCCACTATTGTTATCACGTAGTACCTCTCACGGAGTTAATTATGTTTATCAGAAAATTAAATTTGTTGTGTTTAAGAAAATAGGAGATGGAGATTTTAAAAATATCTCACCGTTTACTATTAATAAAGCTATAGTAGGTTGTGCTGGTGAACCTAAAAATATAAAAAAACTTAAGGATGGTAGTCTGTTAGTTGAATGCACTAGTGATATTCAAGCTAACAAACTATTAAAGCTAAATAAATTTTTTGATATTAATGTTGAATGTTTAAAGCACGATACACTTAATAGTAGTAAAGGCGTTATCAGATCTTTTGAACTAATGAACTCATCAGTAACTGAAATATTAACTGAATTAAAAGAGCAAAATGTAGTGGAGGTAAAACAAATTATTAGTAAAAAAAATGGACCCACACCTTCATATATTTTAAAATTTTCTACACCTGCCTTACCTAACTCAATAAAAGCTGGTTACCTGAACTTAAATGTAAAACCTTATATTCCAGCACCACTTAGGTGCTTCAGATGTTACAAATTCGGGCATATAACTGAAGCTTGTAAATCAGAAGTACCACATTGTAAAAAATGTTCTATTCTAGGTCATAGTGAAATAGAATGTAATAATAATTTGAAGTGTGTTAACTGCAACGGTGAACATGAACCGCTAAACAATATGTGTCCAGTGTATATTAAAGAAAAACAAATAAAAGAAATACAAGTTACCAAGAAAATAACTTATGTAGCTGCTAAAAAAATATGTAATGAATTAAATGCTCCTCAGTATAGTAAATCGTACGCTCAAAAATTAAGCACAAATTTAATTATGCCTAATTTATATATTAATAAGCCAGCTGTTATGACCAGCTGTTCTACTCAAACTGAGCCTGCTATCGGCTTTCTTACCGATAAGGACTCTGATATCTTCCCCCGCCCCCTCCCCTCCTCCAAACCCTCCCTCCCCTCCACTCCCTCTATCCCTACCACCCCCTCCCCTACAGATTGGGGTCCTCCTGGACTTCAAGTAACTCTGTCGCCTTCGAAAAGGCGGCCTATCCCACCGCCTCCAGCTACGGCTGGCTTTAGTCAGAGACTCCCTGACTCTAAACCCCTTCCCACTCGGATGGATATAGAGCCCGCGAGTCATATATCATCAAAAAAAGTAGTCTCACCTACTTTAACACCCAAAAAAAATACTAAAACCTCCATAATTGTTAATAGACCGTCATCAAGAAAATAAGAAAGAAAAAATAAGTAAATATCCCAACACAAAAATGATAATAGCCCAATGGAATATTAATGGACTAAAAACACATTCCACTGATTTGGAGACCTTAATATCGGATACTCAATGCCAAGTGATCTGTTTACAAGAAACCCACCTGCGGCCTTTAGATAATTTGAAAATAAGAAGGCATAATGTTGTTAGAGAAGATTTTCTCGATGGGTTGGTTGCATGTGGAGGAGTATCCATTGTTATAGCTGAATACCTTCCTTACACAGAAATCCCTATTAATAGTCCATTACAAGCAGTTGCTATCAGAATACATGGTGAATCGCCTATCACAATTTGCTCCCTTTACCTTCCTCCTGGGCGATCTTTTACTCTAGAAGAGCTTAACAGCCTTACGCGACAATTGCCTACCCCAGTCGCTATACTTGGTGATTTTAACTCCAAGCATGAAATGTGGGGTTCTGTTAACACAGATGCTAGAGGAAGAATTGTCGAATCTTTCATAGATAATAATAATTTAATTATTTTAAATGATACCACCCCTACTCATATTTGCTCCAGGACACAATCCTTCTCGTCCATAGACCTCTCTATAGTGAGTCCAATAGTAACCTCCCGTATTGATTGGAAAGTTTTAGATGACTCATATTCAAGTGACCATTTCCCCATCCTAATTTCATTTCTTAATAGAACTTTACTTCCTCAACTCCCTCCTCGTTGGAATCTTAAAAATGCCAACTGGACCCTTTATCAGCAGTCAATGTCCCTTTTTCAAATAAACTGGACTGCAGATATTAACACTATTTATTCGGAG
>KZ808366.1:118065-140955 GCA_000696205.2 Oncopeltus fasciatus
ACCCGGAAGAATTTTATAATATTTAAATTATTATATACGCGCGCACACACACACACAGCAATCAAGAACAGGTCGGATAGAGAGTGTACACACAAAAAGAAAATATCACATGGAGCAAAATTTCGGGGATATCTCGTCCTTCATCGGTGAGGAGTGAAGAGATACTAGCTAGTTTCATTATATATATATACGATTAAAATATTATTTTACATTTTTTATTATTTATCTTAAGGTTTTCAGTTGTTAATTTTGTATGCAATTAACTAATAATTAATTTTTCTTTCAGGTAAGTTGATGCAATATTTTACGCATAGAAACTGGTAATATAATTTCTTTTTTTATATCTTTAAATTAATATTTAAATGAAGATAAATTATATTAGAAAACATTGGATTTATCTTGTACTGTTGGCAAAGTTTTCGTATTTGCGTGTTAGATTTTTTTTTTTAAATTGCTGAGGGGCTTTTAAGAAAAACGTTCTTATCATGCAGGTTTCTTAGATACTAAGTTAAAGAAACACTTCTTTCGAATGGGCGAATCTCACTTAAAGATTATAAGTCGACCTTAGCACAAATCCCTCTGAGCCATGGATGTTTAGAATGAAGTGGCAACCTGTAGATTGTACGCCATATAGCAGCGCTGGTGTTCTTGGGATTTGTTGGAGTACTACTCCCTCCCGCGAAGAAGACCTAACTCAGGATTGAAGAGGGCATCGTAAGTCAATTAGTGACAAACCATCTATGTGAGTTAACTCCCGCAGACATAACACAGTTTCTTATTGATTAACGGGGATGAATAAGGAACAAGTTTATCATGCTTTTACAAATATATCATGTCCGGGAAGGCGAGGGAATCCTTCGGGTCTTATATTCTGGCGCTGAAAATTCAAATCTCACCCTGCGCAGGTATATCGCATAATAGCATCATGCCAAATGCCCCCTTATTCAAAAGAGTATAAGATAGAATAGGGTGGCTACCTGTAGAAATCTCCTCTATTTATGACCCTAAATGGTTGAAAGGGAGATTAAATTAATTAATATTTGAAATAATAAAAAAGGATCGTGTATCCGAATGTGAGAATGAATGCGCCCGTGAGCACTCTGAGGACTAATAAAAGGCACATATGTACACAATGTCTCAGTTTCTAGACCTCTATGCTTTTGTGCGTGTCATATACTCTTATTCTAAGATGATTTTAGTTGGGGTTCGGTCGAGGTAGATCCAAAAAAAAAAAAAAAAAAAAAAAAAAAAAAGACATGAACAAGGCAAGAAGAATCCCTGGAATGTAACTTCCCACGTGGGGGGTGGACAGTTGAGAAGGAACAGAAACCGGTGAGTCAGTGGTGACGTCAGAGCGGCTCCAGGGCCGGTTCCAGGAGTGACGTAACGACTAGTCTCTTCGACATCGCGACGCCATTGTGCTGTCTCGCTCCATGCATGCAGTGGCCTCGGCTATTGAATAGTTACTGCTTTGTATGATCTGCATACCTACTATTTTCCTATAGAGAAATATATCTACTTACGAACTTCTAGGTATAATATTTGTTCTTATAGAATTATGTCAACTTATNCCTCTCTCATCTTCATGATAGCCCTGAAGATGGCTTACAATGTAAGCCGAAACGTTGGCAGATAATCCTTTAATAAAAAATACATTTTTTTAATTTGTTTTTTTTTTGGATCTACCTCGACCGAACCCCAACTAAAATTATCTGAGAATAATATCTACGGTGAACAAACTCTCTTTTTGAACATATACTCTTATGTACGTTCGCCATTGATCAAAGCAAAGGGAATACTTAGCTTTCGCGACGGGCCTTTCTTTTTTTGAACCGAACAAACATCGCACCTAAAGGATGACGTTAATAGTCTTCCACTATTGTCGGCGCACTTAACTATTCCTAATCAGAGGCTTGGCATAACTAAAGACAGAGATTATATCTCTACAGGCCAAAAGATTCTATCTCGTTGTAAAAAGAATCTAGATAAGAGCACCATTAGGCCCCGGTATACTAAATTGGGAGCGTTTGGCACCTACTGGCTGTGGGACGAGCAGGAATAAATATACCTCTGTTTCCTGTCTGCGACTAACGACCATTTTTTCCGCACAGACACCTTTGCTTTGCCTTCTTTTCCTAATGTTTCCTCAGGAATTTGGAGCAGGGAATTGCATGTCTGGGATTTCACTTATTCGAGAATATTTTTAGCTTTTTAAATTATAAAATTAGCTTCATTAAAAGAAAAAAAAAAAAAAAAAAAAGGAACCCTCTTCAAGTCTGAGTATTGACCAAGAGAATGAATTTCTCTCGTTAAATAGTCTATCTAATAATCTAAATGCTTATTCGATACAATAAAATTGTCTCCTAAAGAAAGTAAGATTCGTACAAGATTTTTATGTGCTTAGAAATTTTGAAGCCAATAAATATGTGTACCTAAACGCTATTCGTTTTTAAGCCTAGGAATTTGGCATTTACATAATATAAAATACAGAAACTCATTCATTACCTTTCGTTAGTACTAAACTATTAAATTAAATTTAATTAATTAAAATATTTGTTTAAAAAAAAATCTTATTTTTATATCCAGAGTTGCCTATGTCAATCAATGTAAGAGAGGTTAGATCCATTAGACATCTATTTGAGAATTATAGGCAATATGATAAAGAACACCCATAGGAATATACGTTGTATACTGCTAGCAATAAATAAATAGAATGATGTTCACGTAGCCTTCAACGGTCGTCAGATGTATTTACCGTTTCTTCTTCCGGGTTGGACCGTGTCAATTTGTTGATATTTGCCGAGCTTTCACACATCAGGGCTGAAAAGAGAATGAGAGTTGTAAAAGAGAGATTTTAAAAATCTATACCACCTGAATTTTAAAAATCTCTCTTTTACAACTCTCATTCTCTTTTCAGCCCTGAAGAAGCCATCACATGATGTGCGAAAGCTTGGCAAATAAATTTGACACAGTCCAACCCGGAAGATGAAACGGTAAATAAATAGAATGAATTATACATAATAAATAAATAAATAGAATTGTAAAATATAAATAGATTTATTTAGAAGTTTTTGTTAGGGTTCGGTTAAGGTTTATCCGAAAAAAGACAATTTAAAAAAAAATTTGTATTTTTTAATTCTCTGCCTACGTTTCGGCTTACATTTTAAGCCATCTTCAGGGCTATCTTGAAGGCGTGGGGGTCCTTGAACCACCTGGATCAAATGTTCATGACTGACATCAGTAACTGACCCTCCTTACTGTCAGTCATTTAATTTAATCAGTTCAATCTTGAGTTTAACTGATCAAATACAAAGTTCGTGAATAACAGTGGGAAACCTATAGGAATGAATTATGTATTTCTAGAAGTTTATTTATAATGTTATTTATATTTATTTAGGGCTCTGCGTGTTCGACTTTCCCCATAGATAAACCTTTTTTGTAATATAAAGGCTGGCTTAATGTCTTTAAATAGAGTGATTAGAACAGGGTGATCTGTAGGATATCCCCTTTCTTCCCACATGGTCCAATGTGGTTGAATGAGAGATAAATATTAATTATTTTGTTTGGAGTATATTTTCTTCATTATTTAGGTTTGCAATTCCTCAAGCCTTCACTATGTCTACCTTGTGCGCTCCACTGACTCTAATTTGGATTTGCTTCGCTTCTTTCCGAAGTAGAAAGTAAAATGAATCCGTTACGGAAGCCCCTGACGTCTACAGATCACCTGCATTCTCGCCTTTGGGGAAACTTCTGTTGCTCTTCTTGTCGCACCTCCAAGACTTGTAGTCTGGTGCTTCCAAGGCTGATAGTCGAACCTACCAGTGGTCCTTGATAGTCTTCTAAACAAACATATTACTGAAATGCCAGCTGGTCTAAGTGTAACTGTAGAATACTTGTTCTCGTGATAAGATTAAGTAGTCGATCTGAAACTTTCTACATTGTCATCGATCTTTATTGTCATTTGGACTTAATTCGAGATTTTTTTTTACTTTCTGCTTATAAAATATCTTATAATTTGATGGCTTAATAATATGCATATATACAAGAAAAGAAACAATAAGCTTTTAAATAAAATGGGAGAAGGGGCCCATTGACCCGTTTTGGTCGTCGGCGAGGGATGTAGGGATTGGAGTCCAACGAAAAGGATATGTCATATGGATTAGGGTGATACGGAAGCTTGATGTGGAAGAGTGTCAAGTAGGTGGAAATAAAGTCTTGGACGAAAGAAATATTAAGGTTGTGATGAAGAAACTTTGAAAATAAAGTATCCAAATAATAATTAGACGTTGAACTATAATAGATGATATACTCAGATATGAATAGATTTCTTATTTCTTATTTATTGAAGAATAGGCATAATTGTAAATTATTTGAATATTTTGTCTTAAATCCAAATATGGTGATGAGAAATTGTAAGAGAAGAAGTAAGGGATTCAAAGTAGTCAAAAACCTGCATATTCAACATAAATTTCATTTCTCAAATCATCATTAAAATACACTTAGTGTTAAAAAAACAGCAGAACAGAATGTGACATGAAACTTTTACATCTTTTAATAATTTTTTAAAAAGGTAATATTAACAAAAAAATCGACTATTTTTACAAGCCTATTAATCCTCTCTCTTAGTTCGATTTCAGCCATTAATAAATTAATGCAACATTATTTGATGTGAGGGAACGTTAGTCAAAGGAATCTGTTGGGGCCACAGATGGCGGATAGAAGACCAGAACCTCCCTCACCAAGAATAGCAGACAGTGGCCAGTGTTCCTTCTTCAACTATACCGCAGAGGAACAGATTACGGTAACTGTGGTAAGACGAGCCTCTAAGTAGGTACGGGAACGGCATAGGAGAAGAAAACCCCTGAATATGGGGTGGACTACACCCTGAAAACCGGGTGGACGTGACTCTTCAACTCTGGTAGGCAGATGGTGTTAAGGAAGGTGATCCAAGATCCAGACAGAAAGCCCTTGCTCTTCCAGGCCGGAGGTTTTCGTTTAGCTTAGATAGTTTTCATAAAACCGAGTTCGCTCCAAATATAAGAGTAAGGGACAGTTTTGTGGCAGAAATCGAATGAATAGGAAGGATGTTACGTGTGAGTAATAATCTTTTAACTCTCATACCTTCTATTCTCCGTCTTCATTGGTTTCTGCAAACCATCTTCTGTTGGCGAGCGCTTTCGGACATTGTCCATCTTCTGGCCGAATACATACGGAGAATATGTATTCGGCCAGAAGATGGACAATGTCCGAAAGCGCTCGCCAGCAGAAGATGGTTTGCAGAAACCAATGAAGACGGAGAATAGAAGGTATGAGAGTTCTATATTCATTGGTGGTAGAAATAACCCTTTAGATCGTTTATCTTTTACTTTAGCGGGTGTAATATTCAGTTGGGGTATTCGAACTCAACACATATTTATTTTTGATAAAGAGTGTGGGATATTACATAACATAAATAGCTCAAATATAAATATCCATAAACTAATATGCTGAATTCATTTAACTTACGCAGCTCCTGATTGATGCGACTTGTTTTTATTATGAATTGTGGTAAAACATTTCTATTTTGCAATTGTCTTGAAGAAATTTTCAGAGTAAAGGAGACATTGACCTATTCGTGTTCAGTCAGTTATTTACTTTCCTGTAATAGCTTGATCTTTGGGTTGGGTCTAAGATGACAGATCGTTAAGTTTCTTTTAATGCTACCGGAAATTTAATGCAATTTTTTTTTTCTATTTTTACCATTGACTTATATCTTCAATAGTTGTTGTGATCTGAATTTTTAGCCCAGACGGAGCTTCACTCGAAAGCTCAGGCTTCGGAGGGTCAAGGTCTACAATTGACAGATGTCAGCAAATAATAACCTTCCTCATTTATACGAAAAAAGAAAAAAAAAAAAGACATGAACAAGGCAAGAAGAATCCCTGGAATGTAACTTCCCACGTGGGGGGTGGACAGTTGAGAAGGAACAGAAACCGGTGAGTCAGTGGTGACGTCAGAGCGGCTCCAGGGCCGGTTCCAGGAGTGACGTAACGACTAGTCTCTTCGACATCGCGACGCCATTGTGCTGTCTCGCTCCATGCATGCAGTGGCCTCGGCTATTGAATAGTTACTGCTTTGTATGATCTGCATACCTACTATTTTCCTATAGAGAAATATATCTACTTACGAACTTCTAGGTATAATATTTGTTCTTATAGAATTATGTCAACTTATAATAATAAATACAAATTTTATTATAAATGACAGAACTTGAAAAAAAAAGAAGAAAAAGAAAAGAAAAGGGCTCTTATAAATATTATTTTTTGTGGTATTTAATCCCACGTACATTTTAATAATTGATAGAGGGAACAGAATAAAAAATCTAACTGGCCCAGCCAGGACACGAACCTGGATCGGTGCATTTTCCATTTATGCTACCGAGACAAGTCTGATAAGTTATTAAATTCCCCGCACTAGTGTCGAGAGTCTAACCTCCGAGGCAGACGAATATATTGTCTTATGCTCGGAGGAGCTGACATTGTCAAGCTGTTTAAATGACACTCGTTATTTACTTTTAAATTTACAAATATAATTTTTTGTGGTATATAATCCCACAAAATTTTAACAATTTTTAGTGCAAGGGAACAGAATAAAAAATCAAACTGTCCCAGCCAGGACTCGAACCTGGATCTTCTGCTTAGAGTTAGATTTTTATTCTGTTTCCTTGCACTATAAATTGTTAAAAGAAAAGAGCATTCTCTTGTTCAGACACCCGCACACAATACACCGAGAAATTTGAACGGAGAAAAACTAAGTCTCAAGTATTAAATTTGGTTGAATTGGATTAGAAGTTAACCTTAAACACAATCAGCCATCATGCGCTTTGTTCTTCACTAATAACAATAACAAATAGAATTGGTGAACGCATAGAGTAAACCAATCTTGGTGGGTTTGAGTGTGTAGCTAAGATCGGTGAGATCCCATTATTAGAGATCTGGAAGTACGAGGTCGACTTGACCGGCCTAATTTCCTTCGAGATGGTTATCAGTAAACTCGAAATATCAAAGTCTGTCGATAACCGAGATCGGCTGCTGCTTCCGTAATAACTAGATTCAAGTCATGCAACAAACGAGAAGCCAACGGATGTTTATTCGCCAACTCCAAAGACAAAAAAGTGAAGTTTAACCCAAATTTTAAAGCTTAATGCCGGCCACAATATTAATTTAAACCCAACGAAACTAAGTTTATGACATTAAGTTAGAAACCAGACTTTGCTAATCAGTATTATAATAAAATCACGATATTTAATTAACTCAGTTATTTCTTTACCTACCGTACCAAAATTCTTCTTTCACATTGAAACAGAACTCAATACAGTCTGTATTTTTTTTTATAATTAATTAATTCCAATTTTCATTGAATTTAATTGCGTAAAGTAAAGCTTACCCAGAAAGACTAATCCAAATTGGAGATAAGAGTGGGGGGAGGGTATATTGAACTTTCCTCAATGAAAAGAGAGTTATCGGTTGATCTAGGACGCTACCTTAAGAGACGTAATATAACAAGCGGTCTAAATATATTCTAGCACTAAATTACTCGGTCCATTGAAGAATTTTGTAGTCTTTGCTCTTTCCCCATAAGATGTGGTGATTGTTTACAACATAATATTATCTCATTTTAATATTAGACAGTCTCTTAAGAATATGTAGAAGGAAAGGTTGTTATTTATTCGATGTATCGATATTCCTCGAACAGGGAAAATTTGCTCAAATTTCAACGAAATTCCCATCTTATACAGCATCCTAGCAGATCTGGAATCGAAGCTACTTTTGGCCTTATCATTATTTACCGTTTCTTCTTCCGGGCTGGACCGTGTCAAGTTGTTGATAGTTGCCGAGCTTTCGCACATCCTGTGATGGCTTCTTCAGGGCTGAATTGAGAATCTTTCAGCATTCTCTATTCAGCCCTGAAGAAGCCATCACATGATGTGCGAAAGCTCGGCAACTATCAACAACTTGACACGGTCCAACCCGGAAGAAGAACCGGTAAATACATCTGACGACCGTCGAAGCCTACGTGAACANTAAAAATTACTCTTTATTTTTTTATTTGTTTATGGGTATATATATATACACACTCAAATAAATTTATTCTTTATACTATTACGATCATTATATATTTAATAGTATTTAGGAACGTGTGGAAAATATCTCTGAGTCCAAGAATTATTTGAAACGAAATTATTACTTTTTCTTAATCACTCTTATCTCGATTTAAACTTCATGTGTTTATTTTCTTCAAAGAACAATTAAGCATTAAAAAAAAAACACATATAGCGGGATCATTAATCTTCTTTCATTAATTTTCTAAATTTTTTTTTGGTAGCAATACTCAGAAGATTGCGAATTATCAGATGTAACTGTTATTTGTTGAGCAAGCACAAAATTAGCCTCTACTAATTCCTCTAAAACTGCCGTGTATTCAACTCTGACATACATTAATTGGCTCAGTTGAGTTAAACGACTTAAGCTATATTACTAACACGTCTGCCATGTTTCCCGCTATGCTCACTTTGAATTATCTATTTAAAGAAAATTGGAGGAATATGACATATTTATTTAAATTAGGAAGAAAAAAAGTATCTACAGTAGTTTATTTTATTAAATAGGTACTAATCATTTGTTAAAAAAAAAAAAAAAAAGAAAAAAATGTGAGGCTCTAGCCTGATAGGTAAGAATGGTTGCACACCAAGCAACGCACGAATCCAGCGTTTCCTTACTGTGGGTCTTAACCCTTGGATTTTTGGTATTCCTCTGAAGCCTCACTGCCTGCTGATTATTCAGTGAAAAACTCATCGATTGACTTATTAAAACCGGAAATTGTAATTATCTGTTTTGGCAATACAGTCGAAGCCAATGCAATGTCCCCATAACTAAAACAAACAAACCCAAAGATTAGTCATCAAGTATCACTCGGGAACGAATGGGTAAGGATAACTTTTTCCCGGCTCGAGTCTAGCCGACAACCGCCGAGGAGTACCGATCGCACCGGGCGGAGCGCGGACCGCCTTCAGTCCGAGCTAGAATGGCCAGCAAGGTAGACAGGTCCGACCCGGCGGTGAAGCGTGCCGTCTACAACCACTACCGCGGCATTCTCGGCAAGTACAATGACAAGGCTAATTCCATCGTGAGCAGCCTCCCGAGAGAGCGGGTCTGTGAGGACAAAGGGGTGGCGGACAGGCTGGAGTCTATGATGTAAGTCTATCATGTATTCATGTTTATTTAGCATCACTTTCCATCTTAGTGCTATTCTAAGTGATCTGTGGTATATATATATGCGCAAAGAATTCCATTATGCCTAAATCATTTATTTATTGTAAATATGTATACCCAAAATATTTATTTGGGTAAACTAAATTTATTTTTAAATGAATATGTAGTAGATCATACTATAAAAAATATGTACAATATTTCATTCAGATCAATATATTATTGACTTATGTATTTAACAAAAGGTTGATTAATTGAGTATGGAATTAGAAACGAATGTCTAAAGCTATAAGCTTAAAAAAATTAGGGAAAAACTAAAATATTCCAGAAGATTAATGTAAGTTTTAAACATATATTCTATAGAAAAAATAATTTTAGTAACCTATTATTATCTTTATTGAACTATTTTTTCGCGGGTATTCAAAAATCCAACAAAATTATCCTAGTTACTAGGCGGCTGGAGCTTAAAGGGACTCTTTTATTTGGTTGAATTGGATTAGAAGTTAACCTTAAACACAATCAGCCATCATGCGCTTTGTTCTTCACTAATAACAATAACAAATAGAATTGGTGAACGCATAGAGTAAACCAATCTTGGTGGGTTTGAGTGTGTAGCTAAGATCGGTGAGATCCCATTATTNAAAATAAAATTATTAGTGCCAGAAAAATGTATAGAACGCAGTAGAAGTTCATTTTCTATATTATTTTTATTAAAGCGCATATGAAAGTAGATCTTAAGAATGTAAATTCTAGAGTTTTTTGTTGTTTTTTTTTGTATAATTTTTTTTTTTTTTTTTTTTTTTTTTTTTTTTTACGAAAAAAAAAACACGTAAATTTTAGATTGTAAATATGCGACCTCGTCATTTGGAGAACTCAGTTTGTAGAAGAGTGGATTTTCTCAGTTCTGAATGACACTGCATTCGGAGAAGACTGAACACCAAGCCTTACGGTGCATACAGGAACTGCGTCTATTCATTTCCTTGGTGGGGGGGGGGGGACGCTGATCAGAATAATATGATCTAATACTTTAAAAAAACTTGTTTCTCTAATATAGTCTGTACGTATTTAGTAATAAGTAAAATACAGTAGAAATTATTATGTAAAAAAAAAAAAAAAGATTTTCTAAAATTTATGTTCTACAACATTTTTACGAAAAATCATCATCAAGGAAGTAATTTACGATAATAACTACGATGGCTGAGTACTTCCACACCAATCCTCCTTCATGGTCAGTATAGTGTCAGGTATAGTGGTCTTTCCTTTTACACTCATACCTCTCTTCGGCTTACAAGATATAAATCGTCATTAACTCTCATTTATGTAAAAGTTAAAGTTAATGAAATCTGCTAAAGTCACGCACCTCCTTACTATTTATAAATATTTTTTTTTAGATATATAATAACACGTAAATTTTAACAATTTTTAGTGTAAGGGAATATAATAATAAATCTAACTGGCCCAGCCAGGACACGAACCTGGATTTCCTGCTTTTCGGGCCGGTATGTTTCCATTGCACCACCGGGACGAGCTAGATAACTTATTAAATTCCCAACACACTAGCGAGAGCCTAACCCCCGAGAAAGACTAATACATCGTCTTATGCCAGCAGGATCTGACATTGCCTAGCTGTTTAAATGACTCTCGTTATTTGCTTTTAAATTCTAATTTTATAACTATTTTTTTTTGTGGTATTTAATCCCACGTAAATTTCGACAATTTTTAGTGCAAGGGAACATAACTAACTAAGTTCTAACTGACCTGGCTGGGACAGTTAGATTTTTTATTCTCTTCCTTTGCACTAAAAATTACTCTTTATTTTTTTATTTGTTTATGGGTATATATATATACACACTCAAATAAATTTATTCTTTATACTATTACGATCATTATATATTTAATAGTATTTAGGAACGTGTGGAAAATATCTCTGAGTCCAAGAATTATTTGAAACGAAATTATTACTTTTTCTTAATCACTCTTATCTCGATTTAAACTTCATGTGTTTATTTTCTTCAAAGAACAATTAAGCATTAAAAAAAAAACACATATAGCGGGATCATTAATCTTCTTTCATTAATTTTCTAAATTTTTTTTTGGTAGCAATACTCAGAAGATTGCGAATTATCAGATGTAACTGTTATTTGTTGAGCAAGCACAAAATTAGCCTCTACTAATTCCTCTAAAACTGCCGTGTATTCAACTCTGACATACATTAATTGGCTCAGTTGAGTTAAACGACTTAAGCTATATTACTAACACGTCTGCCATGTTTCCCGCTATGCTCACTTTGAATTATCTATTTAAAGAAAATTGGAGGAATATGACATATTTATTTAAATTAGGAAGAAAAAAAGTATCTACAGTAGTTTATTTTATTAAATAGGTACTAATCATTTGTTTAACAAAAAAAAAAAAAGAAAAAAATGTGAGGCTCTAGCCTGATAGGTAAGAATGGTTGCACACCAAGCAACGCACGAATCCAGCGTTTCCTTACTGTGGGTCTTAACCCTTGGATTGCATTAAGTGAGAATGGCATCCCCAGTCATGTCTTCCTTTTGAAAGAACTTGAACTTCGAAAGAAGAATAGTACTCGATGCTAAACTTTTGCATTCCCTGATAAAACCGTGTCTGCAAAATTTAGGAATCCCACAACTCACTCATAACCTTCATTTCTGGGAAGTACCAGTTGGATTCCTTCATGCCATAACATCACTTACCGCCCACTTATTGGCCTTGGGAAAAAGAAAGAAAGAAAAAAAAAGTTAATTTACTTTTATACGCAAATGCTTGAGGTCAAAAATATGTCCTTTCAAAAGGGTATTGCAAGAAGAGGAGGTACATTTAATATAAATCCCAATACACATTAAGGTATATTAAAACGGTATGTAGCTAAAAGCCGTATATTTGTATCTAAGTAATGTAAATTTCATTTTTACATAATCACAATACCATGAGAACAAGCTACATATAGAGTTCGCTGGAACAAAAACTGTATTCTTTTTAGTAAGCAATTTAAAAAATTCACTTTGATCTGTATTCAATGTAATGATCATGCTTATTTTTCTACAGTAAATCGCTGAAAATATATAAATAAACATGCTAAAAACTCTGCCCATCAACCATTTTTACTATAAGTCTGATGTAACAAAAGTTAAATTCAATAACATGTTATATATATTCAAATGTAAATTTAAAAAAATTACAGCTTCTTCTCAAGTACCACTTGCTCTGCTCTAATTTTATTGCAATTGATAAATTTATATCGTAACGTATTATTATTAAAATAACCTTAAATTTAATATAAGCTTTAATTTTTAATAGCTAAAATACAAATTTATGTTTTCTCATAACCTTCCTTCTGGGTTACTTTTTTATTTTTGCAACGTACACTGTGTTATACCATCTTTATGAAAATTTTAAACACAAAATATAACTTTCGATATATCAATGGGCAAAACACTTATTACCTTTATCGGAAGTACCACTGTTATTGTTTTAATTGAAATTTATATTTGGCCTTGCTATCACTACGACAATTTCAACCCCTCTTAGATGCATATCTCACTATAAGAACTTTTTTTATTTGAGTGTTAGCCTTCCATTCAACCACTTAGGGTCATGGAGGAAGGGGCAAACACTATAAGAACTGTTGTTATTTTGAATTTCGCCGTGTTCATTCTTAACACCCGCTATTACGTACACAACTTTTGTTTATTCCTTCAAAATAGCTTATACTAAATTATTATATAAATGCATAATAATAATTGGAATAATTATTGGCAGAAAAATGTATTTTTCGCAGCAAATTTGTAAGGAAAGTCAGGAACTACATTTAATCTAAATACATGAGATATTCGATAAATATGTAAAGCATTTTTAAACTTAAAAAAAAACACACGGACACAAACAAACAAAGTTCTATTAAAAAAAGGTGAATTTATAAACTTTTTAACAGGCATTTATTATCTGTTTAGTTAGGGAAATTAATTGTGACACAGACCGAAAAATATGTCCTCAGACATCAGATTTATTATTTTTCATATAATGACGTACAAGGCCGGGGAGTTATGACTCATTGGTTTCTAAATACTTCAATGGAAAGTGTCAATATATACGTCTTGATCGCAGGAATACGCTAGCAATAACGTCATCTGTTCAAGGAGAACAAATTATCTCTAAAGCGTTTTATTCCCTTCATAGCAATTAATATTGAAAAGTGAATGAAGTGGATCGGAAAACTTGTGACTGCACATAATGGACACACAAGATTTAGTTATCTATGTGTGATAATTATTATCTCTGCGAAAGATAATTGGCGAGTTGTGCTGGAGACTTTGTCAGCTCCCTTCACTCAACCAGGATATAGTATGGCTATGGAAATGAATATACATTCTGGAAATCTATTGATTTTATTAATTATCCTGAGGTACGTTCTTCTAGGCCGTTTTTTTATATTATTTTTTAGTCAATATCTAAAATCAGTGGGAGTTCAAAAGCCAGCTAATTATAACCTTTTAAAAATGCAAGTTTCCACGCCATTCAGGAAACACTTTCACTCTCTTAGCTTACTTTGGGATAATGAAAGGCCAGATGTGCACGCTTGTCTATTAAAGAACTCTCACCTTTCTTTTCTTGAGAAATCTTGACAGGAAAAACATATTTATTTCATCATAAAATTACACTGAATTTGACAATTTATTTATTGGATGTCACTAGAGAATTTTCAATGCAAAATTGTTTAACCAGACGTTGATCGAAACCTTACGGATTTTACGATGAGAGGAAGTCACGCTATTTTAATTATTTATGATTTTGATTTTGCCTGGGGCTTAAGTTACTTTCATATAAAGCCTTTCACTCGACCGTGGTGGATCAACTTTCGCGAAAGCTTGGCTTTCTTGTATGCAAATGAATTGGGAGAGGGGGGGGGGGACCTTGTGAAGTGGTGTTTACCTCCGGGGGAGCGGAAGGGACGGAGTGTTTGTCAAGCACGAGGACATACGACAAGGAGAGAGTTGGACACGAGGATTGGTGAGTCTGACCGAGGCCTATGCGATCCTCCAGACGGTGGGGGGGGGACCTTAAGGGGGAGAGAGAGATAGAGTGAGAGAGAGATAGATAGAGAGAGAGACTGGGAGGTGGATGGACATAAGTGAAGGGAAATTAGGGCTAGAGATTAGATTATTTTGTTTTCTTAAGATTTAAAGCCTCCCTTTAAACAAATAATTTGTCTATTCTTCATAAATAAAGTTCGCCTTACAGGATCTGCATCTCTGTTTCATTTATGATGACCAGAATAAAGAAGAATAATTCGATATTACCAGCTGAAAAGGGCAATATGGAAGAGATTAAGCAAGGATGTCCAACTCTGACCATCAGGTTCAGATGGAGGGAAATAGATCCCGCAAAACCTCTTGTTACATTCTTAAATAGATTAAGGTTCTTACTAAGAAGGAAAAGGATTAGAACACGACGACAGGAGCTGAAGAAATAGTAAAAGGAAGATTTCTTGTAAGAAATAATAATGACTCTATTAAGTACCTCTGCTCATGTAAACTTTATTTTAATCTCTGAATCAATTAAACAACTGTTGGCTTCAAACAGTGTTTAAAATCCCTGAAGAGATACCTTAAAGGGTATGAAACTTAAGTGAAAGGGTTCTGTGCCCTTAATAAATTATTTAACAGAATTGTATGTTTTGATGTGTATTTGACCTGTAGAGTTCAAAATCTTTCACCAATTTAATTAAAGTGTATCAAGATCTAAGAAGCTGAAAAGCGAGAACAAAGCCTGGCTTTATTCCCCATCAAATACTAATTGCTTGCCGGTGAGGCAAACATATATCCTTGTCGTAACATATTAAATACCCAACTAACAGAGACGAGTCGTTCAAAACGTTTTCAATCTGATTAAAAAATAACTGCATTTCGCAATCAGCAAGCTAGCATGAATATCGCCATTGAGAGCTTCCAAAGGCACAACTGTAAGAAAATGTGGATGTTAAAATCCGATGCCCATCACTTATGAGAACTTAATGAATGCGCTTTGATATATTAAAACGAATATAAAATGGCCCTCATGAAATTCACGTAAATAGCAAGTGGGATTCTAAATAATATGTATGTATACATATGTAATAATAATAATATGTAATGGTCTAATGATAAAATAAAAAAGTGTCCACGCGTCGTTATATCACAAGTTTTGGACTACACCGGGCATCTGCGCCCAAACATCACAGCTACCTAAGAAAATTGGGTTCAGAGACTGCATAGAGACTGATAAACAATTAAAATCGAATTTATTCATGAATATTTATCACAGTAAAGTAAAGTAGTTTATTTGTAAAAAAAAAAAAAAAATATTACTAACTTAAATTCTCTTAGAACAGTGATAAAGAAAAAGTAATTGACATAATTTACGTTCTTCTAACGTGCCAATTATAACTGTGACATTTAACTCTCGCATTAAGTATTTGTTACCATTCTTATTTTATAGATTACTTTCTGTAAATAAAAATTAATAATTTTGTAATTTGATTACAAATATTGAATATAAATGAGTTATCATAAAATAAATACGGATCAGACAAAGAGAATAAGTGAACTGTGGAATTCATTTCTGGTACTGTTGGGTATTATTAGGCCTGGAGATGTCGAGGCTGGTAGAATTACAGTAATTGTAATCTGAGAATAAGGATTAGCCAGATTGTTGGGATGAAACGGAAGACGACTAAGGAAGAGGGAGAAACAAGAAAAAAAATAGTTTTGATTTATATTTATATCATGTGGTTGGTGGAATTAGGCTCGTATTTGTTAGATAAGAAGTTTTTTTTATTTATTGAAGTGATTAAATTATTTTTTAACATTTTAAGGCTCAGCCTAACCGCTACTTACTTATTGTCAGCTCAGGTTATAAGACAATGCTATAGCCACATTACAGAAAAGTATAAACATACTTACTAGTACAATTTCAAAATATGTTTTATCTATTATATTTTAAATATTTTCATTGTTTAGTTTTATTATTTATTCATCAACATCCATTAGGGTGTCGACCAATGCACGGTCTAATTGTAAAAGTAGGAGCAAATTATTTTTGAATAATGAACTTAACAGTTCGAACGACTATCGAAAGTCGTTATTAGTAAGCAATATTGTATTGTACCTCGTATATTTATATTTTTAATTTAATTTAAACCTCAAGTTATAATTTCTGACATCTGAGGAATGTATCCCGATAATATAACTGTCCTGTTCAAACTTGAGATGACCTTCTTATTTAAGTTGAAGGCTTTTTTTGGCGGTGGAATCCATGCTATAGTCCCTTAATTACGACCAATATACATCCAGTTTTGCCTTGAGTGTCTTCGAAGAAATGTTAAATTTACCTCTTTCCAGTGAAATACACGACCTGTTATCCAATAAAAAAGTGAACACACTATACCAAAGCCACCCCTCATTAAATAAGAAATTGATAAAATGATCAATAGTAAAATTTACTTTGCTCTTACCTTTTATCGTGGGGCGAATGACATATTGTTATCTTTAAAAAAAAAAAAAGTGCAATATCTTGTCAAATAATGCCAATTGTATTAGAAAAAGTGGCCTTCTTATCAAAACTGTTGCTAAACTTGTCATTATCTCTTAAAATACGTTCCTTAAAATATATACAATTTGATAACGCTATGTACATTCTCCTCGTTCTAAAAAACTGATGTTTACATTTTTTTCCATGTTTATAAACCTTTTTCCTGTCATACATTTTCTTTAAATTTGTTTGCCCCATCATCATTTAGACCATTATGGAAATTTCAAAATATTATACTGTTAGGTGAGTTGTGGGCCGGATTAATGGTTGGGGAATCAATTGACGGGCTTGATTGATAGTATACTATATAATTGTTGGATCTTATACCTCTGACGGTACAGAATATATAAATAAATTATTTGTTGGTAGAGTACATTTGTCTTCGTTCCATATTATCCCGGGAAGTAAGCCTTCCTGAGGCAGGAGCCCAGTTCCCCACATGATAGATTCCCAATCCTCTTATCGGAAAAGAAGAAGGATCCTTGACAGGGAGTCAAGGTGGGAGTAAGTGGAAGAAAATGCCAGCACATTCATTCCTTTAACAAGTGTGACTAGCTTGACTGCATTATCTTGACCACAGCTTCGTTGTATGTCTGGGGAGATATTCTGCCCCTTGTGGGGTCTCTTTTGAAGGCACATGGATGGAATGTTTCAACATCGTTTCGATCTTAGAAAATCTGAAGGGAATGAGTTGGGACGCAAATGTGTATGGAGGTCCGTGTGGATGGAATTATAGATATGGGATACATATATCCTTGATTGTATAGATTAGATTATCTTTTTTCAGAGCAATAAACTCATATGGTTATTAGGGCCTTTTTTTTTTGTCTGGCATGTAAAGTTTTATTGATTTATTAGTTTCAAATATATATACAATTTATCTTACTTTCATATTTATACATTTACACACATTTAATCTTATTTAGGGGTATATTTACAAAACTATATACACTTAAAATTGATTGGATAGATATACCTTGTATTCCATGGATTTGCAAAGTCCCCATAATTCAATGCCGCCTGGCTAATTAGGTACATTTTATTTTATTTTGAGTTTTTAGCTTATTTTCTTTGCCCAATATTTGAAATTCAGCAGTCTGTAAAAAAAATGTACAAAATTTATTTTCAGTTCAAATCCCTTACTTTAAATATTGTTCTTCCATGTTAGTCCGGAATGGACTTGGTTGAAGCCAAGATAAGTTGTCTAAAAGGATGGAGTGGAAGGAGTGTGGGTTTTAGTGAACATACTTTATAGATATTTCAGGAATTATAGTAATTTAATGCTACTCAGTAACGTATTTTAGAACTCTAAGTCCAAAAACAGAGCGCACAATTTTTTTTTGTAAAATTCTTCAATTTTTTTGTTTTTTTATTAAGTTTTAGCCTCCCTTCATCCTCTTTGGGTTATGGAGGGAGGGGCTATCTACGGTTGCCACTCTATTCTAAACATCCACGACTCAAGAAAATCATATATTTATCGCTTGCTTAAAGGCTTGCCCTTAATTATAGGGTGGGGTTTGAACCAGCAGCTCCAGGACTTTGAAATCCGAACGGATTTCATAAGCTACCCTGTCGCCCCTCTTCAGATTCGGCATTTTATTTTATCAAATGCATTGTTTAATTTTTAGATACTTTAAGATAATTTATACTTTAAATAAGGAAAAAAATATTAAAATCATTAAACACTAAAAAGCAGACAAAATAGGTGGCTCAAAATTGGTTCTTACCTGCGTCGGCACTTGATAGTAAACTTGACCTCGCATAGAATGGTCTACAATTTTAAATTATTTATTTTTAAACTTTTCACTTTAGCTGAGGGAGCAAACCATATACCACTGGTACCACGTTTTTATTTTATTCGAACAACTAAGCTGCATGGAATGTCCATTGTTCTATTGTTCTAGACGAGGTTTTAAAGAAAATTAATAATGTGTTGATACTGAACTATAGTCTATTCAGTATGAAGTTTTTCTATACTACTCGCATTATTTTAATAGATTCATTAAGCCAGTTATTGTACAAGTTTTCGTTAAACAATGCCTTCTTATATCTACGCCATTGCATGCTATAATATTGCATACCTCTGTGCACGTGTCACCTGCTGCTGAGTGTTTTTTTTTTTTTAAAGCCGATTTTTCGTTGTACAATTGATGTAAACAACCTATATTTATTTGATTTTTTGCACTACTAAGATGTGCTGCAATCAGAAAATAATATTAACAATATTTTACCACCCAAGATAAGTATATTCGTCATCTGCCAATTTAGTTTCGTTAGTGTGTTTTTGTCTTTACGCGCTCACGCGTTCGTAATTTTGAAATTAGTGAAATTAAATTTGGTATTTTTAAATCTAATTTTATATTAACTAAGTTTCTTTCTGCAAACTGTTGGATGAATTCGTTAATAGCTGAAAAAATGTCTTTAAAAAAAAAAGAAATATCGGATAATCGTGAGTCTAACAAATAGCTGACTATGTTAGCTCCTTCGAGTATAAGACAATATATTCGTCTTACTTTAGGGTTTAGACTCGGAGTAAAATGCGGCGAGTTGGAGAGATTATCTAACCTGCCTCGGTGGTGTAGGGGGTCAGCACACCTGCCCGGGAAGTAAGAGACCCGAGTTCGATTCCCGGTTGAGGTTGTAATATTTTTTTTCTGGCTCTCTTTGCATTTCTTGTTTAAATTATTAGCATCTTCGTTATTATTGGAGCTAAAAAAAATTCGAAAGTGTAATTTCAACCAAATTTAATATTTAGGCTTTCTATTGCAAACCACAGAATAAATTAGTTTTGACAGAAGTCGGATAAGGGTCTTGAGAGTAGGTGCAAAATTTATAATCGTTATATTATCTTTACGATATCATTTAAAAAATAATATAATTAAAGTTAATAGGTGTAAAATTTAATTATTTAATTTCAATACAGTTCTATAACGTTTTGACAATAAAGAATTGAATTGAAAATAGCAATTAAATATTACCCCATTCTCTCAAATGGTATATAGTTTGCCAGAAACAAATCTTATATTTTACCCTTATTTTCTTCTCCAGCTTTTAATAACAAATAAGTCATTGCTCTTGCCATTGTACATTTTTAATGAGACATGAGGAATCTGTTAGTATAAGCAACGATTGTTTTTATGGATGTAAACAACCATGACATAGAGTGGGCTATTATTTATCCATGAAAACCTGCCCTGGACTAGTCAGACCCACAGCGCGCAGTCATGAGAGATGCAAACTGTTCTCTTTGCCAAAACCTGGCGCCCGTTCAATGAAAGTGATGTCAATAAATCATATGATATCAGTATTTATTGATATTTTGTAAATCCAAAAATTGCGCACTGTAAAAATAGAGTCTATGGGGTGAGGTCGAAAAACTTTCCCTACTTAGGTTCGCGAGTTAAAAATAAACCATAAAGATTCAATCATAAAACTATATTTATTTCATTTTCAAGGAAGAGATTGTGGTCTTTCTAAATATATTTTGTTGGAACTTTGCAAAACAACAATCCATTTGTTATGCACAATGAAACTAATTTGTTTAACATGTTTATTATGTCACTACAGGTTAACAACAAGGGTCTTTGTCATAGACCAGATATCATTTACATTCATTCTATTATTCATTTCTAAACAACCTTTGTCATCTCGGTAGAATTAATCTCTACTAAAACATATTTTATTTTAATTTAAATATATGTTGTTACTTCAACACAATTATACATTTATTAAATTTTTCACAGATTTATTATATTCAAGTAACATTAGAAGTCAAAACGCGAGAAAAAAAACTATACATTTTTAGTTTTAACTAAAATTAGAATAAAAAATGGCTTTATTTGAATTTTGGTATAAACAATAAGGCATTATATCATAAATAATAATTCATTATGAAATACTATTTCCCGATTGAAAATTTTTAAATCACTATTGTATTCGACTTGGTAAACACTCTGGTGTCCCACTCAAAAATTTTTTAGTCCAAGTTATGTGAACTGACATCAAAAGCCTTCTTATATAGATGTCAACTGAAGTGAGTACAGTGCACTCATTCACTGATTGTGGGACAGAGGCTCCTCAGATTCTAAGATACCCTCTGAGTGGCGGATACTACCTCTTAACTAACAGCTGGGTCTCACTGTGAATTAGCATTACTCAAGTTTAATTTCATAATTTTATATTATTTTAAATTAAGAAAAGATTCTCCTAATAATGTTACATACAATAACATACCTATACCTCTCTCTGATTCAGTCCGTTACCTAGGGTTCCACCTTGACTCACGACTCAACTGGAATGAACATACTAAAATCAAACGACAAGAACTCAACAGACGCCACGGACTCTTATACAGCCTTATAAATAGGCGCTCACAGCTCACATTAGAAAATAAACTGACCATCTACAAGACCATTATACGACCAATCTGGACCTACGGTGCAGAACTGTGGGGTGCCGCTAAGCCTTCCAATATCCAACGAATACAATCCTTTCAGTCCAAAATTCTTAGAATAATTGCTAACGCTCCATATTATGTGTCCAACTCTACCCTTCATCACGACTTTAATATTCCTTTTGTCAAAGACCTTATCTCCACCCGCTTCAAACTCTTCCATAGTAAACTCCAATTTCATCCCAATCCATTTGCCCAATCCCTGTCGTCGGACTCCAATCCCCACAATCCTCCCCGGCGACTAAAACGGAGATGGCCTCGCGACCTCCTGGGCCTTAATGCCTAAACTTATTGGGAGTGGGGTCGATGGGCCCCTTCTCCCTGCACAGTGATGACCATTTATTTATTTATTGTTAATTTTATTTTTATTTCATTATATTTTTTCTTTCTTTTATTTTATTTATATTATTTTTATACATGTACATTTATTTTAAGTCATCAAATTACAAGATGTTATATAACAGAATGTAATAAATAAAGATTTATTTAAAAAAAAAATTATATTTACGTATCAGCTGCTGCACCGTGCTTACCGAGAATTAGAAAAAAAAACGACCTCTCAGGGCCACCCCTGAAATACATTTTGCGGTCGAAAAAAGCAGATCACAAACACACACAAAAAAAGAAAGTCAAATCCTGCGTTACGCCATATTGATTTCACCATATGGATAACAGTTTAGGCGCTGGATACATTCTGGTTTTTAATTTGTTATATCATAAATAAAATTAATGAAAAGAGACCAGAGTATATATTAGCTCAATGGAATAATAAACATTTGTGTTCTTATTTTTCGTTATATATATATACATATACATACACAAATATGACAACATAAATTTGTTGCATTCATATATTTTTAGAATTCTATTGAAGATAAAGTGCCTATAAGAACCTTATCAGAGTTGTGTTCTTTGCAATTAGAATTCCTGCCTACTGAGCTACTAAATTATATGAGAAAGTAAACATGTCCTTGCATGGGATTGAGATAAGAAATTCTTGCACAGTTAAATATTCACTAATTTATTTTATGTTGCCAAGTAGATATCCATTACTCTTCCACTCACCTCAAGGTTGAAAACAAATAGAGCAATAATTATTTTCTTTTTAGCCAATTTCCGGAATGAAAGTATTCACGTTATTCCATGAAGTGACCATGGAAATTTTAGATCTTCCTCGATCCCATATTAGAGGAGCTAAAAATTTAGCCCTTACAAAATTGTATGTATATATATTCATTCATACACAAAACATTGAACGAACCCTATTTCTAGCTTCTCTAATGTAGGATATTTATTATAAGATATGCCCTATATTTTTAATTTTATTAATTAAAAATATTAAATAATATATATATCGGCGGACCTCGATAAACATGTCCAAAAAATATCAATTTTTAGTGAAATAAAGAAACAGTGTTTGGTGAAGTCTTACTGAGATGTGAACGAAAACCGAAATTTCCTCGGATGAGGAATTTGACTCTGTAGGACTGAGTGGATTGTAAGTAAAGTCTTCAGAGTATTAAAAATGAGTTGTAGAAGCTTTACTTATGTATTTTAAACAAGTAATGAGAGGGAATAGAATAATCATATGATATCAGT
>KZ808366.1:152232-168493 GCA_000696205.2 Oncopeltus fasciatus
TACATATATATATATTTGACAGAAAAAAATGATCTTTTATTTGTTGCTAGCTGGGATGGTCTATAAAAGAGTCGGTGGTTTTTGACTTGTGTAAGATTTTGGGTGAGGCAAACCACCCCTCTTAGTTTTATAAATATTTTTTTTTTGGTATTTAATCCCCCGTAAATTTTAACAATTTTTAGTGCAAGGGAACTCACCCCACTTAGTTTTATTTGACAAGGATTAAATGCTGGAGCTTCTCTTGGTTTGGTGCGAGCTGAAGTGTGTAATGAGTGCAATAGAGACCTCTAAGGATAGCTCAAAAAAGTTCAGGAGGAAAGAGTGGGAAAAGTGCTCAACTTTCCTAGTTATATTCTTAAATATCTACATTAATAAGAGTTGTTGTGTTGCAGAACACAAATGTTTGAACATTAAATTCTGCACTGAACAGGGCCAATAAGCTATTTAGTAACACTATTATTCGTAATAATTAGTATTACCAAAATGTTTATTGATTATTAGTGCTAACAAAATATATAATATTTATATCTTCCTAATACAACAATATTTTTGGTTTTCCTCTAAACTCTTCCTTCTCGTTCAATTTCAGCAAGGGTTTTAGGGTGTTATTTTTAGCTAAAATTTGGTTTCAGTTTCTAATAACGCAGTCCTCTAAGATGCATTCGTAAATATTTTCCTTGATGTAGGTTTTTATAAAAAAATTTGTAAAATGTCAGGAAATTACATTCTAAATAAATACGTTACATAATATTTTGTAGCACTAAAAATATAGAATTTGTTAAAATTTTAATTAAAAAAAAAGAAAGAAATCAAGCTATTCTTTTTTGTGCCATNATCTTCGAGTTTTGGGCGGGACCTTTTATTTTTAAAATATTAAAACCGAATTCTGTTTTTAGTCCTTTCATTACGAATTATTAAAGAAATTTTTTATGGTTTAAATCTAGATGGGAAAAAGATGAGGTAGACAGGCGGGAAACCCAAATTTATAATCGTAATATCTTTGTTGTTATTTGAGTTACGAAAAAGTATAACATTGTTTATACATTGAAATTCTGCCTGAATTTAGGCCTTCATCAGGGCTGAATATAAAAAGAAACATACAAAAATAATATAGAAATATAAGTAAATGAAATTATTTAAAAAAAACTATGTGTAATCGACTATATAAAATGTATGAAAACTGGCTACTATTGGTAATATATTGGAGGGAAAAAGTTATTTATTATATTCCGAGAGTAACATACCAAATAGGGTGATGGAGAGAGAAAGAGACATTTTCTTATTCTTTGTTAGATTATGACATATAGATTTGTTCCTATATTAATTTTGTGTGTTTCTTTTTATATTCAGCCCGGTTGGCCTGAAATTCTGGCAGAAACATTGGATAAAAGAAAAACGAATTGTTTACAAATTAGTTTTTAATTTTTCAGCTACCCAGACCGAATTACTGACAATTCTCTCTTCATGGATTTTTTTAATTTTATTTAACTTTGCTTCAACATTTTTTTTCCCCTAGTTTCATCAATGGCTATTTGAATCCTTTTCTCGATCCTCCATTTCCCCTCCCGTATTTTATCTCCTCAACCTTAACTCACTCAACGTTGTATAAGTATACTTAAGTTCATTACAATTGGAACTCAAGTCTGTTAGTCCAAAGTTCGAAACAAATAGAAATACAATGAGAAACCAGCCAGCCATCTAGGTCACTGGGAATTATTCCACAAGGCTTTGACAGTTTGCCACTTCCTCATTCCAGATTCTCCTGCTGGAACTGAAAGTTTACTTGGATAAGTCCCAAGGAATGCAAATGGACGTTTTACTTCCCTCATTGCATACTTACCTTACCCATTTATGTTTGTCGATTTAGGTGAGTATTAGGCATTTTTAAAATCTCCTTAAAAAGCATAATTGTGGAAAATAAAGTGCATTCGAAGACCATCTTCGATTGTGAAAATCTATTCAAGCAAAGCTACCGGCGACGTTAATAAGCAATCGAGTCCGTGTCACATCATAAGATTTTCATTAGTTCAACAAGCAAAAAAAAAAAAAAAATTTTTACTTAATTAATAAGTTACTAATTTTATTCAAAAAAATCGAAAATAATCAGTAAGCAACACGTCGTAAAGTGGAGAGGGATCCATGTGTTTTCTCTCCTTACTCTGCTTAATACGTATAGGAAGGATGGTTCTGGATCAGCAGTCCACAGAGTTTAGTGTGATGGCGCTTTTACGTACACCTGTCAATTAACTTCTCACTCATCCGTAGCTATGAGTTTTTCCTTATGATGTGGCACAACAAAGAATGATTTGCTACAATGAGCATCTAGGGAGATGTGTTCTGCGAAGGTCCAGGAGTGGACAGTCTATATTTTAAAAAAACTAAGTAAGGCAGCGCTCCCCGTGGACGGTATCTGTAACTAAATGTTATGCGGGTTAACATCCTTTGGAGGCCTGTATTTAAGTATATACTTCATTTTAATCATTTATTTTATTATTATTATTTTTTTAAAATTAATTGTTAAATAATAAATGAACTAATTCATATTATNACTTCATTTTAATCATTTATTTTATTATTATTATTTTTTGAAAATTAATTGTTAAATAATAAATGAACTAATTCATATTATATTTGGTAAAAATATTACTAATTATGCATTTAAGACAATTCTGAAATACAATTTTTGAAAATTATTCTTACTCTCGAAAAAATTAAATATACTTTGAGAAAGGAAATGCAGAATAGAAAGTTAACCAATAAATTCAATCATTTATTACAAAGGAGTATTAAATAGGCAAATTTGAAAGGAACTTACTCTTTCTTATTAAAAAAAAATATTACTACATAATTAGTTGATGTTTTTTCTTGTTGGGGTTCGGCCAAGGTTGATCCAAAAAAATACAATTTAAAAAACGTGTATTGTGTATGTGATAGCCATGAAGGTGGGATACACCCCCGGATTTTGCGATAGGAAAATCCTTATACTATAGTTTTAAAAAAATGCGGAATCCTTGGGATTTAACCACTTTGTAGTGATTACCACATCATTTTCTGACGTCCATATAAGGGAATCGTGACCTAAAGAAGATATACGAAAAATAACATTAAAATCACTTTTAGTGTAATAATTTTAAAAGAAGAAAAAACAATCTGATGAAAAAAAAAAATTATGTAACTGTTAGGTAGTAAATTCTGATAAAGCAATTATCATCAAATATATACACAAGTAATGAGAAAGAGATTTTTTAAACTATTTATTAAATATAAGACTTATTTATTTATTTTCAACTAGTTGAGCTGAATATAAACATTTTGATGAAAATGAAAATATACAGGCCATAGAAAATTATCATTTAACCACTTCCATTAGAAATCTACTCTTTAAATAGATCAAAGTATTTCCAAGCATGTGTAAATTTAAATAAATTAGGGAATAAATTACATGCTAAAGATAAAAAACTTGTACATTGTGGTATTTGTAATATTTTGTAATGGGGTACAAAACTGATTGTAAAATATGGTATTTGAGTAATTACACTTAACTCTGGGCCTCGTAATCAGTAATCACTCTCACATCCACGTACGACAGACGAGCTCTTATATTTGAAAATGCATACATAAATAAATGAAAATATTTATTAAATTGTCTTAGAAACCTTAGTGGCAAAATGAAAAACTGCCAAGGTGTTCTCGAGCAGTGGATACAATATCGTTTATTCTAGAAATTCATAACTCCTCCAACTAATACATAAATTTGTATAATTACTTTTTTTTTTTTTTTGAAACCTCATGAAACTCACATTTTTCTTGATTGAGTAAAATTTAAAAATATATCTACTCCAGTGAGTAATCGAGATCAACACATTCCCTAATACTTGGGTTCTGGTAGCATGAAAATACATTATAACATAGAAACCGATTTATTTGCGAATAAAAATTTTTTTTTTCGTGAATAAAATTTCCTTTTAAGGTAAAAAGAGAAGGTTGAGGGGACGCACTGAGTTGCGGAGGGCAGTAGTAGAATGTAAACAGAGACTCGGCCTTGAATTGCAGCACGCACATCTTCAAAGATGAGTCAGAAAATCGCGTACAGTATGCTAAATAATCGGTAATAGATTATTTAGTCATCATGTTCAAGGCGAAAAAAACACAAAGTGTTAAGCTTTTTTTTTTTTTTGGTTCCTTGTTGTATTCAGTAACTTACATTGAAGTAATCGTTATACCAAAATGATGTATTTACTTTTCAATATTGAGCCTTAAGAATGTAGCTTAAAAAAATTCCAACCATGCCTTCTTAATACAAAAAACAAAAACAAAAAAAAGATTCATTTTACGTTTCTGATGCCATAGAGGTACTGGAATTAATAAAACAGACAAAAAGTATCTGAAACTAAACAATTAAAATGCAATTATTCTTACAAATGTTACTTTGTACATTTGTACACATAGAATACAAGTCTGTAATGTTTAAAAATCCGTTTATCCTCCCGTTTGCGATTTTTTTTTCATAAAGAAATTTCAATATTTTTCAACTTGCAAATACGTGTCGAATGAAAGTGAATATTTTGTGGATATGTTCTCCTCTCTAATACAATATGAAACTCAATATTGCCTAGACTAAAAGTGGAAAGGAAATAATAAATTTTTTGTGAAACTTTTTTTTTTTTTCTACCCGTATTCACAATCTATGACAAAAAATATTTGCTAAAAACAGTAAATGGAGCACAATTAGTATCAACTAAATATAATAACAAAAAATTTACATCAATAAAGTATTAGCTATTTATTAATCCTTGCAGTTCTTATAGTAAATAACCAGAGAAACATGCCTAAACGTCTAAACCAATTCTCACAATCTCATTTAGTCATTTTCTCCACAGTTTCAGTGCATAAATGAGATGTTTAGGCAAATATCCCGGAAGTTTAAAGAACTTTCAATGAAAAAGAATAACTTCCTTCCGAGAGTGAGGAGTAACCTATAATACTATTGTGGTCAATTAAATATGCCCAGTACTCTTATGCTTAGAAATATCTCAACTAATACCAGACTGTGGGTGATGTTCTTAATCTACCAATAAAATGTCACCCTTAATTATCTAATCAGTGAGAAAAGAAGAAAGGATATCATTAAAAAAATTAAAAGAAATCCAAAACTAGCACTCCAAATATTGCCCAAAATATATTGCTTTAGAAACTGGCAAGTCAGTGCATCCTTAAACTGTAAGAAATTGTTTGAATAATGGCCAATTTTTGGTTTAGAATTATTGGAATATGTTGGGGGAAAAAATTAATACTCAATCAGTCTCATTTCTACAGGAGAATTAGTTATTTCATTCATGAGATTATGACTGCTTGCATTGATATAACTTAATGAGGAGTTCTGAGATTGAAAGAATCTTTCATATTTTATTGAAAGAATTTTTTTATATTACGACAAAATAATGATCCAAAGCATACAGGAAAAGCCTCAAAGCATAGGCTGTGGTTTAATGCATCTCGACAACCCAAAACCCCTCCTCAGAGCCCAGATCTTATTCCAATTGAAACTCTCTAGATGATATAATAATATTATGCATATATAGAATTATATAATATAAAACATCGTCCAGTGAGGGTCTTAAACATGCTCTTTGTAAAGACTAGATTAAAAGAACCCCTGAAATCACTAAATCCTTAATCCATTTTATTCCCTAAAAACTTCTAGCTGGTATTAAAGTAATAAGGCTGAAAAATTTAAAAACAAAATTAAAAGAAAAATTTGTAAAATGCTAATGTTAGGTAGGATCGGGTTTAGGGGCGATTAACCCTTAGATTATTACGCCCAGTAAAATGATAATGACGGCCATCTTTTANATCACATGATGTGCGAAAGCTCGGCAAATAACACCAATTTGACATGGTCCAACCCGGAAGAAGAAACGGTAAATACTTCTGATGACCGTCGAAGCCTACGTGAACATATGTAACTAAGTTATATTTCACTTTAATAGTCAAAATTAATTATTACTTAAAAATAAACAATAGTTTTTTTTTCTGTGAAGCATTGTAATTTATAATCATTATTAAAAGTTAGTTATTGCTAATACTACTAATCTATTATATTTTACTTTCTATGCTTGCTCATTTAGATTTTTATGATTTATTTTCACTATTTAGTCCATTTTAAATTTAAAACATGGCTTTAGGTATGCTATGATCTTAAATTGAATACTTCTGGTACCAAGTGGACGAGATTCCGGAAGTTAATCTTAGCGAAGCCTTTATTCTATTCCAGGTCTGAAAACATTAGGCAGATGTTTTCTAGCCACTTCTCTCTTCCAGAACAACCCTATATTCTCTCGGATGGCCCATGAATTCAATACATATCTGTGAAGGAAAAAGGAATAAGGGGAAAGTCCCCGAAATGAAAAGAATTGAGGAAATATCTGCTTCTATGTACTGCAGATTTTGTTATCCATGTACCGTGTTTTTAAAATATTAAAAGAATATAAATCTCCTAGTCTAATCCAGGGTTTGGCAGAATTCTCTCATGTAGTTAGTTCAATTTAAGCTGACCTGCTCTGCTGCTGGTTTCTTAGCCTAAGTACTGGTTAATAGTAAATTAACTATTAATCATTTTAATTAATCATTTTCTTCCTGATGAAGACGGCAAAATACGGAGATGTAGCACCCCCCCCAGAAGAGGGGGTTGTGTGTGGGGTAAACAACCTCACCCTGTAAGAAAACATTTGTTACGAAAGCTCATATACTCTTGCTTGTAAACTTTTTTTTATCTTATCTTTACTTTTAGCCTGACATATGGGGGGGGGGCAGTGCTACTTAAATCCTTGGCTGATTAAGCAATAAAGCTATCATTCAGGAGATCAGAGAGACCGAACAGGGAAGTTTCAAGAAAGGTCAAAATAGAATCTACTATAGCTGTGGCATCAGCCTTCGAACATATAGTCTAGTACATTAGAATAACATATAACATTAAATAATGTTTAAGGACAAAAATTTCCAGACTGAGTGTCTTATGCATCAAAGGAATATTTTACAGTGCCCAGAAAAGTGCCCCAGTTTGACATGAAATTACTGATTGCGGATGCCCAAGTTGCAAGAGAGGCATTCTATAGGCTTACAATAGGAAAATATAGCTTGCTCGATATATATCCAGTGATAATGGAAAGTATCTAGAACATTTCGCTGCCTCAAAAAAAATTCATTGGCAGCATATGTTATCCACACAATAAAATAGATTTTGGAACATGGACAAAGTTTGTGCCTGATGGACTTGAGGCAGTATCACAGATAGTCCATATCCTAGTGGATGTTAAACACAATCATCCCTCCTAGATATTAGATCTTGCAGAGGCACAAATGCTGATACCAACCATTTCATGGCAATTGCTAAGTTCAGAGTAAGGATAGTTAAATCAAGGTTGTCGTGGCAGCAAATGCACAAGGTACAACACACCTAAGCTGGAGGATCCTGAGGAAGCATCCTTAAATTTAAAATTATCCTTCAATCACTGCTGGGAATAATTAATCCTATGAAGATTCTTGATGAAAAATAGGAGCAATGCCAAAGTTCGAGTGTAACTTTTATATAATAGTTAGTATAAAAGTTTTTTTTTAGCATTACAAGCAGCATTAGCCAGAATGGGGCTTATTATAAATTTAGAAAAAAAGAAAAATACTGTTTGTTTATTTATCAATCCATCAGGCAGTATCATTGAGGATCATATATAGGACAGCAAAGAAATGAGAAGGGGAGAAAGTTTCTTTACCAATACTTCCCTAGTGAACTAATCCAATAATATCAGGGCAAAAATTGAAAAGCACATTGCAGCTACCAATCATTGCTAGTTTACTCGCCACAACAGGCATACTGTTCAGATTAGTAAATGTATCATTCTTTACCGATGAGATAAGAGCTCATTACAAAGACCTAGAGTTTCCCAAGTCATGAGACTTGGGAGGCTGTGGTTGGCTAGCCATGTGGTTTGGATTTAAAGAAAAGAAATTGCAGCAGCAATCTTGAGAGAGCAACTGAATGGAACCCGGCGAGTTGGTCAAACTAGACTAAGATAGGAGGAATGTTTGGCTGTTGATGCTCTTGTTATTATTGATGTCCAAAATTGGAAGGCAGTTTTTCTCCATTTTCAAATAAATTTTATTTTTAAAGAGTAGGACCTCTCCATTGATACCCATTAAATTTAATGAAATTGTTCATTTAGTGTTAGCACAAAATTGGATATAAATATACTAACCTCTGTTATGCCTTTATATTTTTGTTTATAAAGGAAAAAAAAATTATATTTATTTGTATTCCTACTCATATATTCTTATAGGTTCTTAAGCACAAATAGTTCATAAATAATGACTTATTCTTATAAGGCTATAGTTCTTATTTATGTTTGGCTATGGCTAAACATAAATAAGAACTAAATGGCTATATACATTGTAGCCATTCTTATGAAAGTTTTAGACCAAAGCAGTATTACTCATTAAAAAAAATTAAATTAAAATTTTTAGTAGTAATTTTGCTACATTACAAAAATAAATTTATTTTGTTATGGGAGGAAGTCTTATGATTTTTATTTTTATTTTTCCAGATTGGTCCTAAAAAAACATTTGAACCACCAGCAGCAATCCAAAATGCTATGATGACGAAGGATAAGAAACCCTTCACCTACACTCCTGGTGGTCTGAATCTTAACGAAATCCGTAGTCCTAGGATGGCTAGAAGGATATCAAAAAATGCCCACTTAGAGGATAGGTATGATTGAGAAGATACCTAAGGAAATAATGTATAAACTTCAAACAATCTTATTTTTGTGGAAAATATAAAAATCTAGAATATTCAGATGCCAATTTCATTTCGAGGAATTTATTAAATAAATCATAATGTACTTTACAACAGTTAAAACAAGATTTATTTCAGATTCTTTCTTTTTAGACTTTTTCTAAACCTCTTTTTTCTGGCCCATTTCACCCATTAATTAATCAAGTTCATATTATTTAATGATCCACAGAAAAATATTAAAATAGAGCAAAGGAAATGGAAAGTTAAGAGGAAGGCTAAATTGAAAAATTATTAAAATTTTTATTATTATTAGAGCTATGAATAAAATGTTGGAAAAATTAGGGGTCAAAATGCAATTAACTTACTTTTAAGTTCTATTCCTTTTTAAGTAACATGTATACAATGGGACAAGTAATTTAAAGAGACGTAACTAAATGAAATCAACCCCTTAATTTACCAGCCATTCTCAGTAAAAATCCCATTCTCTTAAATGCCCTTTTACAGCTTTGGATACAAAATTAACTAATTCATCATTAGAAATCTGATTAGTTTAGGCAGCTCCTGCAGACCTATTGTTTAATTCTTGCTAACTATATTTCTTAATAACTATGATAATAATAACAATAATAATATGAAACCTAAGATGTCAGAAGTATATTTCATAAATAAGTAAATTTATTTTGAGGATTACATTATAATTATATTTCTTTATGAGAATATTTTTTTTTTATCCACAATAGTAACCAATAATAGTTTTGGGGAAATTGTTTGCGTCTTTGTGGCTATTATGTCTCAATTAAGAGTACTAATACTATTATATTAGTGAGTGTATATATTTATATAATACATTAAGAATGGAAAATATTGGTAAAGATAGTAAAGATTTACAAAATTAATGTTTTATTAATTTTTTTACCAATAATGTAAAAAGATTCTTCCATTTACATTTATTTTCAAACTTTTCTACCTGTTCCTTAAATTACTACTACTCTTATGGAATTATTTTTTTTATTTTCAATAGTATTAAATTTTTTGGACCATTAAATAATAGAAGTCCACCATGCAGGAGCTGCAAAAACTGAGTGAATAGTTCGTTAAAGATAGGTATAAATAAGAATGTGTGATTTATTTGATCATATAAGTCGGAGAAAGGTAACCCAATGTGCATTTAAGAAAATAGATACTCTTTATGATTAGACAAGTCCTACATTTATGCAGCTGGTAATAAACAATAATATACAAGTTATTCATAAAATTAAAGCATATTTAAAGTAAATATTGAAGTATGCATTCATATGTCTAATTAGTCATTTTTAAGTAAGAGAAAAAGGTATTACTGGATGTAAAAATAAATATGTTGGAAAAATAGAAAAGGTTCTTGAGTTCCAATCTTCAGTTTTGCTTTTCCAGAAACATAAAAACTAAGCATTATTCAAACTTATTTTAAGATAATCCTAAGCTGTAAGAAATCTACTCTTTACATACCATATAATATATATTTAACTTCTCTAATAAGCTAATTAGAGTTTGAAACTTAATGAAATTATTATGAAATAATTTATAAGCTTTAAAAGATCATCTTTAAAAGAATGGAGGATCCACTTAATCTCCTTTTAAATTTTGTAAAATTAAGAGCTTATGTGTAAAGAAAATTAAATATTTTGGGCACCAAAAAATTAATTTATTACTTTTCACATTAATTTGTTTAACTGTTTTGTAAGTAAGCTGATATGGCTGATGTATCAAATTTTAATTTAATTTTTTTTTAGTTATTAACCAATTCTGAACTTTATTTTTTTTACCTTACTAACAAAAATTATTTTATTAAATCTTAATACTTTTTAATTATTTTGAAAAAATATATATTTTATTCCAAATTCTGAAAATCATAAAGAATTGGGTGTGGATTATTTCTCTTGACCTTCAGAAAAAAATTTTAATGGCACGTTGAATTATTAAATATAAATACAAAAGCAGGAACTTTAAAGAAACATAAAAATAAACTATTGGCTTATTTCTGCCTCAATTTAATCAGGTTATAGCATTAGCATTTTCTAAACACAATAAAACATAAAATGTTACGATTAAGTTTCTTTTCTTTCTCTCAATGCCCTATACTATTTTATTAATAAAAATAGAACAAAATAGTTTTCATTTATATTTATTTAGTCCACGTCAAAATAAAAACTGTCTTAACTTTAATGATTTATTAGAAAATATAATAATTAAAATAGTAACCCTATTAAACTTTATATTAAAAAAAGGATCTTTGCATATCCTTTGAATCACAATGTTCATTCCTAATTTGAAATTTAATAAATATGGATATCAATTTAAAATTTCCTTAATTATGTTATTGAAATAATCATCCTAATTTTTTTACTCATAATCCTTAAATTTTACTTGTACATAATAATATATTAAAGCTAAACAATATTTTTGTATTTTTATTAGATCGTTAGATTCATCCATTTTTAATTGATGTATTTTTCTAATATTTTTGTGACTAGAGTAGTTTTGTGTTTTTTCTTGTAAATAAACAACCAAGTTTGTTAATTAATTGTGTTTTTGTTGAGTAACCATTTGTGTATTACCTAATCTTTTGAATATGGCTTTTATTAAAAAATCTAATAATTTATATTTGTGGATAGTGGTGTATTAATGAAGAATATTTCAATTGTTCATCTGTTTTATTGTTATTCTTGATTTATGAGATAATCTTAAGAAAGTTTTAGTTGCTTCAATTTTTAGATTCCCCTTTTGGAAAAATTATATAGAAATTGAATATTCAAATGTGTAATCTTCAAATAATATTTTTCTTAAATTTATATTGAATGGTATTTTNATATTATAATTTAAAAAAATCTTGTATAGTGTAATATCTTAAATCCCCAATAATTTGTTTACCCCTCTTTACTGTAAAGGTCTTTTATTTGATAACTAACTTGCATAAACAGCAATATTTTTAATTGCCCTTTTATCAAAACTGAAAACAAGTTTGAACAAAATTCTTCCGATTCTAATAGTTCTCGCCAAAATTTTTAAGATATAGTCTAACTGTCCCACAAATTGATATAATTATAATACTTGATATCAATTAACTTTGAGCAGAACTTATGGACTGTTACGGGTTTTGAGAATAACAAAAAATTTCTTATAAATGAGGATACACCTCATAGTTAATAGAGCATGAAGGTAAGTAACTTATTGCTGGGGTTGGCATACATTTTGAGAGAGTTAAGGTATGTGTACAAATTCATTATAATTTCTTAGATTTTGATGGCTATAACAGATGAAAGCCTGTTTTGGAATTAATATTATTATAAATATATGAATCTGCTTTCAAAATTAAATATATTAGGATAAACTTTAAACTATCTGGTGCTGAAGATATCATCCATTTAGGGAAATCAATATGACAGCCCAGCATTTTGGCCACATTTTTTTTAGTGATTTGCCTTTCCGCCTTCGAAAGTTTTCATTCTTCCTCCCATATATGTGTGTGTGTGGGAGTTCGCACACATGCCTACATGCATTTGTGTGTGTGTGTGTGTGTGTGTGTGTGTGTGTGTGCATGCCAAACTTCACAAACACATCAAGCTGAATGTATATTTTAAATTTGCTTATTAAATTCAAGAGATTCAAAATATTAACAATTATCAGATACTCTTATTGCTTATACTTTTATATTCAAGGATTTTTTTTTAACATCACACATTTTAGTAGATATTATATGATAGAAAATTACTTTTCCTCACTGTGCTGAAAGGAAAGGAGAATAATAAATTTGTTGCAAATCATGTGATCTTCTACATCATTGCTTACACAGCAAGTTTTTTCATTATTCTCAACTCCTTTCTGGCATTTATTGTTGCTAGTAAAAAATTTTGGTTTCTTTTTTATCCTGTGGGGAAACAGTGGTTAAGGACTAGGCTTTTGAACCAAAGGTCTCAATACTCACAGCGAACAGTTGAATTTCCTTTCAGTGCTTTCACTGCAATGGCCCCAATTTATAGATTTTTAGTGTGCTCCTGGAAACACCCAGCCCTAATTAAGAACCATTCTATACTGATTGGTAATAAAAATCAAATGACCAAAACAGTGTTGACCGCATATCTTTACAAGTTTGCTGTATGTCGGAAATAAACATATCCTTAATATGGGTTTCTCTCCTAGGACTCTGGTGGGGGACAGGGTTTTTTTATTTATTTATTTTTTTTTACACTAGTATCATTGTTTTACTTCAAAGAAATAAAAATGATTTTTTCTCATTGGTTAGGTTTTAGCTTACCTAGGTTACCCATCGTGGTAAAGTGTTAGGTTTGATAATGATCTACTAACACATTAACAAACTCATTTAACGATTTATAAAAATAAGTTAAAATTCAGAATTTTATTTATTTATTTTTTAAGATAGTAGATGCTAGAGCTCATAAAGAAAATTGAAGACATATTTCAAAGTTTCATCAGAGTACCAGTGCTATAGCTTGATTTTCTAATGGAAAATCTGATAAATAACATTATTATTGGTTATTGTAAAAACAACTAAGTGGATAATTTAAAACAATAATTTGATACCTTATTATAATAATTTGATCAAATTAAAATAATTATTTGATTTCTTGCAGGTGAAGTTTATACTCTTCATTGTATTAATTTTCCTATTTTTATGTAAAACCAAATATTTAACATGTAATTTAAATTGGGTAAAAAAATGCATCATGTAAACATTTTTTGATGCATGAAATAACAGACAACTTAAAAATAATAAGAAAAGTCTCAGAACTTAGCCTTTTGTTTTAATTCAATTGCATTAAAATCGATATACAGTAGATGGAAGTTATAATTGAAATTATGAATTATTGAGTTCAGGTAACTCATTGATTTATTCATACTGAATTTATTTAAATTAATGTATTGCAAATGAAGTTAAAAACTGATTTGAAATTAATTTAAAAGCAGATTAAGTTTTAACATAGCATACCACTACAATTAGTGATAAATGATTGATAATGCAGCACTAGCAGAAAAACTGTTCAAGTTGAAATTTAATCTTCTGTAAATAATTTTTAATCTTATTTAAAACTATTTTTCATTAACTATTTTAAAATATATTCAATATATTAAGTTTAAAATAAACTAATTTTAACAACTTTAAAATAAACTATTTTTCATTACTAGTGTTAAATTTTATTTGTTTCGAAATTGAATTATTAGAAAATATTTTTTAAGCCTTCTTTTAGCGGGCTATGGGACTTAATATGTTTTTTTCTCACAGAGAAATATGCCATCACCAGGAAAAAAAAATGATGTCAACAGAGCATCTAAGGAACATAAATTCCTAGAGGGGCAAACTGGGGAGAGAAAGCAGTCATTTGTCTAGGAAGTTATTGAACAAATACACATATTTGCATGTTTTATTTTTGTGAACTTTATTTTATTCAAATGAAGAGTTTTGACCGTAGTGATTATGAGTGGATGTTATTTTTGTTGGGGTTCGGTCAAGGTTGATCCAAAAAATACAATTTGATAAATGTGTATTTATCAAATCAGTCATTAATATGTGATATAAGTGACACAACATCCCTTCTCGCCTCCATGATAGCCCTGAAGATGGCTTACAATGTAAGCCAAAACGTCGGCAGATAATTACTAAAAAAGTACACATTTATCAAATTGTATTTTTTGGATCAACTTTGACCGAACCCCAACAAAAANATTAGCAAACATCCCTTACCTCCCCTCAAAACCTCTTTAGTTTATATACACACATCTACCAAAAATCCTTCATCTAAAAACCCTTACTTTGTCTTATAAAAACTCCCTATACTACTAACAATCTCTGCCAAAAAACATTTCTAAAAATGCTCCAACCTCCAAATCATTGTTAATAGAAATATCTCTATATATAATAAATACCAACTATATAATGCCAACTAAATACTAAAAATGAACTCATAAGCCCTATAATGAAAAACTCCTTCAGAAAAAGTGGAGCTACCCAGCATTTTCAATAGACCTCTCAATGGCTCCCTTTTCTGGGCATTTGTACATGGAGCCACCAATAAATTATGCGAGTTGACTCTATTATCACAAAAATAATTATATATAAACTCTTATATATGAATGCTCTTTTACATCATGTGAACCAGTAATTTATTGCACTAACATAAAAATAATTTTTTTCATGAAAGTAGTATGTTTATGTTAACAGAATTATCTATAAAATTCCTCTATATTAAAGTATTATGTGAAAAAATGAAGGTCTCAATTAAATCTGTTCTGTTGCAGCTGCAGCCCACATGACTTACTAGAGGTTCTTAACCATTCTGGCCTTCTAATGCGTGTTCTTTGGAGCATACCAGTCATTCTTTGGATCAAACAGAAGCACTCAAAGGAATACAAAATTAACTGGCATTGCAAGTGTCTTAAGCTCAGGATTTCAGTTCTTAACCACTCGCTATTGTGCCCCAGGCAATTTTTTGAAAACTTTTGAAGTAATTTTAATTCAAGATTTAATCAAATTAAAAAAATATTGATATATTTCATAAAGTAAAATACAAAAACTTGAAAGAAAAAAAAAATAATTTCTTTAGAGAGAGGCAACATATAGTTATTTTTCTATAAAGTATATTCTGGTGGATGTCCTGAGTAGATTTTAAATAAAATAAGTGTTAATAAGCTATACTCATGGTACATTAAATTTAAGTTAATTGATTAACATTTCTTGGTAATAATGCTGTGACTCAATTTAAAGTGTAATAGGACCTGAAAACTATGTACTGGTGGTCATAATGAATTTGTAAGGAAGCTTTTATAAATTTATAGATCATCTAGTTATACTTAAAATTATGGTAGGCAAGTTTTCTTAAATTTCGTAAAAAAAAAAAAAAAAGAGAANTGTACCAATTATATTTACTTTATTTAAGAGAGAATTTTTTTAAGAAAAAATACCTTTAGAACTGATTTAAATAAAAGATTAGTACTTATATTTTAGTGTTTAAATTGTTATTCAGAAATATCAGAACTCAGAAGCATAAACATTATTTTAGTGTTTGATCATTGTTTATTAAAAATCCAAAGAAAAAGAGCCTTAACTCGTAAATTAAAATGAATAATTTTTATACATTGTTAGCAATTAAATGCCTAAAATTTCTTTATCTTTAATTAAAGATAACTGTTTTTAAATAACTGATTTTTAAATAAAGATAACTGTTTTAGAAAAAAATAATATAAAATGACCGTGGCCCTATGATACAAAAAGTTCATAAATTAACCATCATTTGCTACTCTATTTTACATTTTGATACAAAACTATTTAAGCTTTAAGAAAATGAGTCTAACACATTTATTGTTAATGTTGGATAACACATAGAAAAAGACTAACAAACTGAATATTTTGCAAAAAAAAGTATTATGCTCTTTACTAAAACCACCTTGATTGAAAAAAAAAAAAAAAAAAAAAAAAAAAAA
>KZ808366.1:204942-216221 GCA_000696205.2 Oncopeltus fasciatus
AAACTTATGTTCTTTTTTTAAAATATAAAACTTTACATTAGCATTTGTTATAATAGATGAAAAATATTTTGAAGATTAAAAATTGGCATTTGTTACAAATACTCCGCAATTACTCTAAGTAATATTTTATTTTTTTTAATAGGAAAGGGTAAATTACTTTCCTTTTTGCCTGTTTAATTATTATTTATGTTAAATATTTGTATTTTAATTTCTGCAAGAGTAAGGATCATTTTATAGAATTTTATTTCTGACTTGTCTAAAAATGAATAATTACTTTCTTAAAATATAATTTTAAGGGCAGAAAGAATTAAATGTAACTTCAATTCAGTCCCCATGGATTCTAACAGTAGTTTCTTGCCACACCACGAGGAGTGTTCCTTACTTTATATATAAAAATATCGGTGTGCGCACTCTACATCTGCGAGTTATAATATCGTACTAGCTGAGCCCAATGTTATTGAGTTAGATTTCATTGATTAATTTAATATGATATTACTTATCCCTGGGTATCGTACTACTCCCACATCCATATGGTGCACGCTAATTCTAATATTTCACCATCCTTATTTTAAAAAAGGAGCCAATAGAAACTTGAGACAAATTGTAATGGTTTTATACTTCCGCAAGCAGCGTTATAACAACTAAAAACTCCTCAAGAAATAATTACTAATAATATAATTAAAATTTGCTATATTGTTTGTAATTGTAAAAATTTACTACTTTTAATCGTAGTTATCAAAAACTATTTGGCTGAAAATTTCGGCACACAAATCTCTTTACGGTAGGTTTATATATTCTCTACTCTATGGTTAAAACGGAGTACCATATTTATTATTCTCTATGGTGATTAGCACAAACATTTTGTATATTTAAAATATATACCAACATTGTTCAATTATTTAGAAAATATATAAGTTTACTAAAATAATTTATGTTCATCAACTTCTACAAGATTTTCACGGCTCTTGTTTTAATTATAAAAATATTGGGAAGAGAGAAAAATATTGATAAGTGGTCCTGCACCTGCTTACAGGCTTAACTCATATATGGTTGAAATACTCTTTGAGCTGTAAGGAATTATAATATCAAAATTTACCGCAGAATTTATTATAATACCACATAAATACTTACTGTCAACTGAAAGGAGAAATATTTCTGCAAGTTCTTGACGAGCATCACCATAATTGGTTTGTTGATCCCAAGGGAGTCTTCGGGCTTGCAAGGACTTGAAATAAACGTATTGGCCACATTTGAGCCGAGGATCTCGATCACCAGCGACTTGATGTCTTCGTCCGTAATCCTGTGTAGGTAACCGTTCTTTGTCTGCGTGAAATTATGATGCTATTAGGTCATATGGGATTGACAGTGATGATATGCAGTCACTATTGATGATATGCAGATTTTTTTAAAAAGCAAAATTTAATTATGTGTCAATTTTTTCTACTTTCAAATTATTAGTTAATAATTTAAAAAAGCGGTAATCATAGGGTAAAGGGAGGCCACTCATGTAAAATATCTAAACTTATTAAAATGGTTATTTTCTTATGATTTCATAGAAGTAAAGTGTTTCTATATGTCGATATTTTTGGAAAATCCTTGTCAACAACATGGGGTATGGGGCATTGTTACTCGCCGCTCGTTCACTTACTTTGTCGCATCGCTCAACAGTAGCATTGTGCCTACGTATTTAGTCGTACTGTGTATATGAGTGGTCGTATGTTACTCTGGGACTTACCCAGGACTGGGAGGAAGAGACTATTGTTTTCAATCAGTCTTATGAGTCGATTGCCACTGTTCAAAACAGCTAACGATAAAGATAAACCGGAGAAATTAGCCTACATTTCGTTATTTACAGATAGCATTGTTATTTTATTTGTCAATAAAGTGATTTTTACTATATAATGCGATTAATAATCGCCTAACTGAGTGGCCTCCCGTTAACCGATAGGTACAAAAAAGAGGAAGATAATAATTAGCTAGAGAACAGTTATTGGGAAAATCATAGTGTATTAGACGCCTATAAGCTACCCTAATTGTTACGTCACTATGACTAATTACAAAAATATTCCAAGGGTTTTTGTTTTGCAAAAATAAGTCCTCTCTGAAAAATTTTGCGGGCCAAAATGACATATCACTAAAAAAAGGAAGTAAAAATGTTGGACTTCGCCATATTGACGTCATAAATACTTATAATAAATGCTATTGGCGGTGCAAAAAACATAAGGGTTATTCCACTTATTGGATGCATTTGNTTGCAAGGACTTGAAATAAACGTATTGGCCACATTTGAGCCGAGGATCTCGATCACCAGCGACTTGATGTCTTCGTCCGTAATCCTGTGTAGGTATCCGTTCTTTGTCTGCGTGAAATTATGATGCTATTAGGTCATATGGGATTAGCAGTGAAAATAGCAGTCACCGAGAAAAATTAACCTACGAAAGGCTAGGTCGCACCCCTACAAAAAGCTGCTTATCTGTTAAAATGAGGAACTGCAATTTTTATTGGAAATATTTATTTTTTGGGAGGTAAATTTGTTGACTGTCAAATTTTATGAAGAGAGGATTATCAGAAACAACAAATATAGAATTCCTGATAATCCTTCTTCATTTTTTTAAAATTCGCAAGGAGTTTTTTACAAGTTTAAATGTACTCGTTATGTTTGTCATTTTAAATGCAAGTAGTTCTCGTAAATTATTAAAATTCAAATTCAAATGGACAGTTTTGATCGTGGAGATTATTTAGTAGAGAAATTTTTGGGTTTGGTGAAGGTTGATAAAAAAAAAAGGAAAAAAAAAAGGGGAATTTTTATAATCTGTCGACGTTTCGGCTTATATCGTAAGACATCTTCAGGGCTGTTGAAATACAATGTCATAAAAAAAAAAAAAAATTTGACAAAAGACTTAAGGGACAGACAATTTACGTTAGCTCATACAGCCAATCATTGAAAAACATGAAGTATAGGTCAGGAATACTTTTGCAGCAAGCCTAGAACTCATCAAGAAAAAAGTGTAAGCAAGGGAATCAAAAGAGTGGAACACAAATTGACTAAACAAACTCAAACCAGAATTAAGGTACTTTAATGAATTTATTTATTATAACCTTCAGAAAAAGAGAAAAAAACTGCATTAATCTGAGATGTAAGGAGTTGATACTTGATCTCAACCCTTAAATGACACTATCCTCACAGTTATTATCAAAACACAATGTGAACAGAAGAAGACTCAACCTGTGAAGTATGCCTGAAGGAATAAATTAGTCACACTGATTGGCTGTAGAGCACATTTAATGCAACAGTGAAGCTCTGCCCTACAATAAACAAACTCTTCGAAAGGCAATGGTAAAGCCCGAACATATTTCTGAGACCTATCCAAGGTCTCAGGTTTCATTGAGACAGTTGAGGAGTGCTAGGAAAAATAGGATTATTATTTATATAAAAAATATGCTAACATAAAATTGTAAAAGGATTCAATTGAATGAGATCTAACTCTATTCAGGATGTACCTGACAGGTCCAAAATGTAAAAGAATACAATGTCATACCCTGGGCAAAGCATTGATGTTAGCAATACATTGGATTTCCACTTTTCCCCTCCAAAGCTCTTATAAATCCTTGCAGAGGTGTACCCAGCAATAGCACCAAGACATACAAAGACAACCATAGCACATGTCATCAATGCCCCTCTGTTAGCAGGTGATAAGAATCCAAGACAAGCAAATGCTAAAAATAAAAAATAAAATTGTTAAATTAAAGTGTGATAAACAGAAAATTTCATTCAAAAGTGTTCAGTATGGATCATCAGTCATGAAACAAAATAATTGATTTGTGTGATAACTGTTGAGGAAAATATAATAGTAAGAAAAATTTGTAACGTTTAATGAGCTGTATGAAAAAAAGAAATTCAGAAAAGAATTCATAGTTGGGCAGGGATGTTAAATATTTTTTGAAAATAAAACAAACATTGGAAAAATTGGAATAAAAATAACAAAATAAAATGATCAAACAAAATACAGAAAATTACTAATTTAAATTAAATGAAGTTTTATTTTGTTTATTTCTATAGAAAGGAATTGCTTATCATCTAATATATCAGAAACACTCAAGGTACAATACAAATAACAAAAATACAAATAATAATAATATACAACAAACTCATAATGTAACAATTTTCAAAAAATATGTTTAAAAAAATTTGGAGTATTTGCCACTTAACATTTTCTTTGTTCCTAAAGTAATTAAAAGCTTCAGTTTTTTTTTTTTTTTTTTTTTTTTTTTTTTTTTTTTTTTTTTTTTTTTTTTTNAACTAAATTTAACACCTATTACGATTGGTACATTTCTTTCATAACACTAGTAATAACAACAATATGTATTCATATATCTTAAATGTATTGACTTATCTAGGTTCCTATAGGAGGATTTATATATGAAAAATAAGAAGCTATTGACGATTATTCAATTTGGTCACTCCCTACGGAGTGTAGTTGGAGTACCAAAGACCGAATTGAGGTTACATATTTTGAAAAATGACGGCCGTCCAAATTTTTAATTTATATTCTTTATTTTAATTCATGTTCATCTTCCTTAATATGCGTTTCTCCTAAAAATGTTGCAGATTAATAATGTTAGAAACATTTATCACGCTGGTAGTAATACGTAAATGTTAGTGTTTAACATTTTGAATCCCTTTCTAAGCCCTTATCCCATCGGCCGATTCAGCTATTAACTAACTCATCCTATTGCTTTCAAAAGGAATATCAAATGCAGAAAATAAAATTTTCCTTTATTTTTAAAATTTTTCTTACTCAGATGTTATGAAATTTTTCTAGCTCAGATGCTAGTATCTCTTCACCTCTTGAAAGGAGTTCGCCGAACAAGAGCTACGTGAACTAAACTGATTTCATTAATAATAAACGTAGAGACGCTAAGGTTCAGATCTGGCAATCCTGGCACTAATGGTCCAAATCCCGCCCTCAGCAGGCTTTTGTCGTTAAAAGCTTGTCCTGAGCCATTGATGTTTAGAATGGAATGACAACCTGTAGATAGCCTCTCCTTCTAACCTACGGGCTTGAAAGGATGGTTAACACTTATTTAAAAAAAAAAGTTCATAGATAAGAGTAACTGACTAATTTGACCTAACAGGTAAGAACAGCAGAGCTCTGCCAGTATGATCTGGAGAGAAGTACGGGAAAAACTCTTAATGTTCGAAATGACTATCATAAAATATTCATTAATAAGTATTTTTCATTAAAAAAAATTATAGAAATTAAATCTTCGAAATTTGCTTTCTACACTTATTATCTTTCATAAACTTTTTCATAATATTAACAATAACAGAGATATTTCGATTATAAATTTACGTCTTTCTCTATACCTCCATTTCCTCTTTTTCATCTGGTATCAACCAGAAAAATAAATTCAGCCAGACACGAGCTGCATAAATAAACCATATTTCTCATAATCTTAGTTGGTGAATATTTGTATTTGAGCCTTACATGTAATTTAAGCCTTCACAATTAACAAATTTATGTTCAGCCCAATTGCTCAGAACTAAATATTTTGCTCGCTATAGCGAAATATATTCTTTACTCACAATTGAAATGATTATGATCATAATCCCTATAGTCTTAGCGCCAAATTACAGATTTGTTTTTTCACCAAGGAATGCTTATAAATTAGATTTCATTGTGATCTTAATACATAATCATGTGTTTAATATACTGTGACAGTATGTATTTCAAAAGTACTGGCATACCCAGAATCATCAAGTGCAAACAGCAAAATTGGTTCAGGGGGTTCTTAACATGATAAAAATATTATTACATTTTTACCAAAAATTGTTTTTCTAACTTTCCATGATTACTATACTCTGTTTATTACAGTAAGAATACTGCTTTTTATTTATTATTGTTGACGAAGGAATGCTGTGCCTTTATCAATTTCAATCAATCCAGAAATATAGTGTGCTCAAGGATGTTTAAAATAGGTTGGCAACCTGTAGATAGCCCCTCTCTCAATAACCCAAAGTGGTTGAAAGAGAGGTTAAGTAAAATAAACANGTCTCAGCCAGGAATCGAACCTGGATCTCCTGTTATCCGGGCCGGCGTGCTTAACCATTGCACCACCAGGACGAGCTAGATATCTTATTAAATTCCCACTACAATAATTTCATTAAGAAAGTTTCATTAAGAAAAAATAACCATTTTGTAAATACGATATATGATGAGTAATTCTCAATTTTCCAATAAAATTCCTTTTTCAATAAAAGAAAATTTTCCATTTAAAGGGCTGAGAGATCCGTACGGGTCTCGCAATCCTGACGCCGCGGGTTCAAATCCCGCCCAGGACAATCTTTTATTTATAATATAGAAGCTTGTCCTGAGTCATGGGTGTTTAAAATAGGGTAGCAACCTGTAGATAGCCCCTTCCTCCATGACCCTAAGAGGTTGAATGGAAGGCTAACACGCAAAAAAAAAAAAAAAAAAAAAAAAAAAAAAAAGGGCTGAGAGCTTTCCAGACCAAGGGATCCATTATCAAATCATAAATAACATGCCAAAGTCCCTCTAAATACATTGGTCTAAATATATTGATGATAATTGGATTCAAAATTTTCATGACTGAAATCATCAACAACCATGAAATTATCCTAAACATCTAAACTGTACCTCTGCATATGATCAATAATGGGTATAATAATGGGTTACTTTTACATTACATTACCAGGTAATAAACCTGGAAACCTGGTACCTGATAATGCCTAATAAAACCTGGTAATACCTTGTAACCTGGTAATAAAAACCTGGTAATAAAACACTTTGCAATACTTAGTAAAAACCTAGTAATAAATAATGTCCCGCCTAACATCTGTGACCTAAGTGAGTCAAAAATGCTACTTGATCTTATCAAATTTCCAAACGACAAAGTTGTACCAAATAACTGTCCTATTAACCCCGTAATTTTTTTTTTCTTATTGTAAATTGCTCTACCCCTTGGGTTGATGGCTAACATTTGTCGTTTCTCAGCTCATTATTTTTTTTTCAGCTTGCATCTATTCTCCTACCAAACTCGTGTCTCCCTACGCAATTTACTCACAAAGATCGACTTCTGGGCCGATGTACTCTTCTGTTCCTCGGTTAACACCTTCGCTAAAGAATTGGCAATCCCATTTCTCATTAAAATAGCAATACAGCTTTCACCTTCAAGAAGCTGAACTTGAAGTTTCACTGTATTTACTTATTGTATTGGATTTTTTTAGTAACTGCTGAATATTTCTTTTTTTTTTTTACTTCTGTAGTTATTCTACATCGGATCTAAGTATAAGACTTGGTGATCTTCCCACAGAAAACTCTATTCTCGTATTTTTTGAGTCAGCACATTATTACTACATTATTGCTTATTAGCAAAAGTTTGGATACTATGATTTACATAAATTTCTTTAAAACTAATCAAGATTTTACTAATGAAATCCTAATTAGTGTAGTGTAGTCCAATTAAAAGTAATGTAGTTATAAACCTTTTTTTTTTACCTCACAGTAACCACATAGGGTCATGGGCGGTGGGTCTATCTATAGAAACCTCCACATTCATAAAATTGTGTAAGTCTTTATTTCTCGGTAAAAGATTGCCCAGAGAGGGACTGAAACCCCAGAGCACCTGACTGAGAAATCACTAATAGAACCTCTTGACTAAGACAGTGCCCTACATCTAATTTTGAAATTTATTTGAAGTTTCTTACCACTAGATAATGTCATAATTATAACTAGGTTTATTAATTCAACCCAATCAACCAGTATAGAGATCTGGGGGGCTGGTTGACTAGTTTAATTTATGTATTCTATATTTTGAAAATGACAAAGTTATTGGACCAGTTATTGAAATTTAACAAGGAAATGGTATCTCTTATGAGCGTTTGATCTCTTTTGAAATCTTTAGGACATAATGGGATAAAGTGGAATCCAAATATATAAATTCATCACAAATGACCAGACAGACCTAATTTGATGTGAGTGACTAGACAACTACTTTTCATAGAGTAGGAACAATAGATAGAGGTACTAAATAAAAATCCAAAATAATAAATTAGTTAATGCTACTAGAGACCATATTTCATACTATTCCTGGTAATTAGAATCCCAAATGATATTTTCAAAGCATAGAAATAGAATATAAAGATAGAATTATGCTAATGAATTAAGGAGCTCTAGAAGACAATTTAAGTTATGACCAGTTGTAATTACTCAACCAACAATAGGTCATTCCTTTACAGATTAATCATAGAAATGAAGTTTTTATATAGCTATTAACCTATTTTTACCTAAGTTATTTTGACTGTTTTAGATGTCTGCTACTGCTAAGGACCTCTTGAAACTATATGACAGACCAACTGAGCCAGTTTTCATGCCAAAAGGAAATGACAATTCAGTTTTTGAAGTTCCGAATAATTACTTGGTAAGTTCAATTTACATACTAGCCATAATTAATAGTATAATTTATTTAGTTATTAACTTAGATACTGAATAATCAAAAGTAATGTATTAATTGAGACTATTGGATGCTGCAGAGCCACTTAACCTGCATTTTTAAAAATTAATAATATATGCTCCTTAGCATTCAGTGAAAGCCCTCTGTAATCAAAGTAGCTGAAGCTCTGAAGATGATGAAAAATATTATGAGAAATCGACTATTTACTTATTCTATTGTATAAGAACTTTGCTTCCAGCCAAAAATCAATTATAAATTCATTTTATTTTACTATAAGTGAAGTACTGTATTTGTGAAGAAAAAAGAGAACTGTAACTATAGAAATCTTAATGTTTTAAGTTCCCCTGGCCTAATTTATGTCGTTTCAAATATTAAATTTGGTAAGTTAGCTAGAGGTTAAAATTATTCATTGAATGCACTTTTGCTTATTTATTGTAATAATTATATATTTCGAAACTTACAGGAAGATCGCTACAGACCTCTGCAAAGTAGTCTTGCTAATCGTTTTGGCTCTGAGAAAACAATTTCTGTGAAGAATATAACCTTGCCAGACCTCAGTTTACCACTGACTTTGGGAAGGAGAGATAATTTTTCACTCTTTCTGCCATTTCATAGGCAGATGGCTGCAAGGCTAATTGAGATTTTCATGGGTAAGAGTTATCTATATTTCAGATATATTTATTGTTAATATAATATAAACACACACACACACACACACATATATTGTTTGATGTCGTTAAACAGCATAATTTGTAATAATCTAATCAAAACGCATTTACTCGATAAAAGTGATGGTGAACCGTTTAACGGTCACCAGGCAGCATCAAATGCACCTTCCTTCAATACCTAGGAACACAATTAAATCTCGTCTTTCAAATTCCTTGTTCTTTTTGGGAATGACTCCTGTTTGTCTTTCGTTAAGGAGGTTATTACCTTATCAGGGAAGTACATTAGTCGGGACATTATTAACTTCTAGAGCACTTCCCAGACAGTGATAAGAGACAGATGGGTCGAAACTTCAAGCCATTTTCATTCACAGGCTTTATCAATATCTGGACAGCGGCATGTTCCATTCAAAAAGCAAATAACCTTAAATGAAGCAGCCACTATACAAGCTCCCCATAGTCGTGTAAATTGTATTGACAATTTTACAAGTTTTTTCTGTAATATCCCACCCATACCGGAAGCCTTATGCTTAGAAGTATAGCTAAGTATTTTATTATTAGATGATTATACTTGGGGTTCGGTCAAGGTAGATCCAAAAAAATACAAATTTAAAAAAAGAATTGTATTTTTTAAAAGATTATCTGCCAACGTTTCGGCTTACATTGTAAGCCATATTCGAGGCTGCCTATCATGAAGACGAAAGGGGACGACCTGTCCCAAAGTTCACATTTCCATGACTGAATATTTTTAAAAAAAAATTCAATTTTTTTTTTAAATTTGTATTATTTGGATCTACCTTGATCGAACCCCAACTAAAATCATCTTAGAATAATATCTACGGTCAACAAACTCTCCTTTTGAGTAACTCTTTTAGTTATATTTTCTTTTCTCCTTTGATTTGAGCTACAGCAAGCACAATCGGCTATTGCAGTTTTTTATATTTTATTAACGATCAAAAAAAGAAAAAAAGTTTAATCTTTTGTATCCTCTACAACTGTAAGTACAAACTATAGTACAAACTATAGTGCAAACTATAAGTACAAACTATAACAAACTATACTACAAACTATAAGTACAAACTATACTACAAACTATCCTCTTCTTCTTCTTTAGTACGGTGTTCAGTCTGAAGAATTACGCCAGAATGGTCTGATTGCTACACTGATGCCATTTATCCCAAATACATAATACTGATGGCCTCCGATTTGGTTTATCGGACATCTACCTATGACTGCCGTTCTTGAGGACAGAGATATTGCTCGTACCCGGGTGGACAGTTCGGCCGGGACAGGTGGACAGGTACAAGTGTGAAGCTAGAGTAATGAACCCATCGTACCCTCCCTTCCCCCTCCCCCTTATGCTAATCCGGGTCAGCTGAGGCGGCTCGCTGGCAAAGGGAGAGCCGGACAATGGCTGGAGGAATGCAAACGAGAGCGGGAAAAATCCCGCGCCTCCTGCTCTCCGCAAAAAAGGAGAAAAAGGAAGCTGGGAGAGAGATAGAGAGAGAGAGAGAGAGAGAGGCCTTTGTGAGCTGGAGATTCCCCGGGAAAGGGCAGCAGTCTTCCTCAGCTCGCGGGCCCAGCATTCCTGCTGCGAACGCAGGACGCGGCTACCCTCGGGAGTACTCGCGAATTCCCAAGCGACACCAGCAACATCACAATGGGGTAGTCCTTTCTGACCGCTCAGGCACTAATCCAGGACATTTGGTAAACAAAAAAAATTTTTTTTTTTTTTTAGCTCAACTTATATTGTAAATATAAACCTGCACAAAATGTGTAGAATGCAGTTACTTATAAAGTTTTCTAAGATGATTTTAGTTGGGGTTCGGTCAAGGTAGATCCAGTCATGGAAATGTGAACTTATGGACAGGACGTCCTCTCTCGTCTTCATGATAGCCCTGAGGATGGCTTACAATGTAAGCCGAAACGTTGGCAGATAATCCTTTATTAAAAAATACATTTTTATAAATTTGTGTTTTTTGGATCTACCTTGACCGAACCCCAACTAAAATCATCTTAGAATAATATCTACGGTCAACAAACTTTCCTTCTCAATGTTCAAAAGGAAAAATAGTATTAGTGAAAAAACCTTAATTATTAACCTCATGGAAATGTGAACTTAGGGACAGGACGTCCTCT